>OY744515.1:81508776-81551276 GCA_963556195.1 Sepiola atlantica
CAACGTTTGTGTGTGTGTGTGTGTGTGTGCCCTATAGAAAAAAAAGTTAGCGAATCTAGATAAAATCTAAAAGTGTATTCTAATGTAAAATTCACCGAGAAAGTTAATGGGTTTATTACTGAATCTCTAAATTCACTCCTAAGGGGGCTATGGGGCAGATTTCGTCTGAGGAGGGGGGGGGTCGATTATTTCAGCTTTTTTCAGCTTAATTTCAAATTAATTATGTATTAATTTAAATAGAAAACAATTATATCATGTAGTTTGTTTTTTTTAAACAAATTGCAAGTAATTCCCCCCCAAAAAAACTGCAAGTTAATTCCTCAAATTCAACCGGAAATGACATCTTAGGGAGAATGCAGTGTGGAGGTGGGGGGAATTCAAAATTATAATACGATAATTATAGGAAGAAGGAGGAGGGCGACTCACCCAGGCTTTACTTAGCCATCTCATAATTCAAAACAGGAAATGAATTAGCATTTTTTAGATTTTACATTTTAGTGGACACTGCCCGCCAGTGTCCGCACTATAAAGAAATCGCTAACTCATGATTCAAAACAGGAAATGAGTCAGCATATTTTAGATCTATATATTTTAGTGGGCACTGCCCGCCACTGTCCGCCATTGTCATGTAAATATATATATATATTGTCATGTATAAAAATTCCCCCCACCTGTACATAGAACAAGCTATACTAATCTTCTATTGAGCTACTGTAATCTACTTTTTGATGTATGCACTACCTCCATTATTGCAAATATTAGGTGATAAGAGTGTTTAAGATATAAAAGCAAGTGATGTGAGAACAGTGGTCAAAGTGATTACTTAATCTGCCAAACAATTGAGTATACAAACATTGCTTATTGATTTTGCACTCGGGCATCGCCGGGTAGCCCTGCTAGTATATATATATATTATTTACCCCAAACGAGGCATATTGCCACTGAGATGTAAGGGCCTACTGTGATTAGGTACCAGATTTATAAGAGGTATCATAAGTAGGGAGTTGTGCAGCATGATGTTTGTTCACATTACATTTAAATTTCTGTATGGTGGTACAGTCTGGGAAACAGAGAGCAGGGAGGGAATTCCAAAGGCAAGTGGTCCAAGGAAAGAAGTTATTGGAGTAGAAAGTTTTCCGGCACCTGGAGACTTCTACAGTGAAGGGGTGAGATTTTGCTGCTAGTCGGGTTGGTAGGGGATATTAATGTTACAGAATGTCTAGGTACAAAACAGGAATAAGGATAATAAGCAAAGAACAAACGATGCTTTTCTTGATAAAGTTTTGTAAATGAAACGAAATAAAATAAGCATGAGATTCTGTGTTAGTTTTAAAAAATTTTGTATGCCTTCCAATATCAATATTACATTCCAATTCCCATGTGTAGACATTGGAACCCATACTATATATGAGATCTTTTTAGAGTTTTATATATCTTTAAAACAATGTCTGGCTCTTTTGAAATACTATTTCTAACCATCCATCCAATTATTTTTCATAAAAATAAGACAAGTGTTAGCTTTAATCTTTATTTATACAAATTAGGTACACATATATGTTAATATATTTGTATGTTCAGAATTAGCTCTTAAACCAATTAACTGATTATTATGAAGTTTGGATGCTCGATGTAAGAGGTCCAAATGTTTAGCTATATTTAGGTTAATTTACTTTATGCAAAAAGCATAAAAAAGAGGTGGAGGCACTTCGTGAAAATGTAAATGCTTCCCATTTTTGTGAAATTTTAACAATAGATATTAGACATAAATAAATATTCCCCACATTTCAGTTTCTTTGGAGTATTTTAAAGGGTCTTAAAGAGTACATAATATGGGCGCAACCTCCCATTTGAAAATTCAAATCTTTCAGATTTGCATTAAATTTGATCCATAGTCATTAGACGTTAATTAAGCAAGATTCACTGAATTTCAATGTTTTCTCAAGACCTCTTAAGCTTAAGCCTTAAATGTTAAGCGTTTTCTATAGTCAAAATCATTCAACAGATTTTGATCAAAATTGAAATAAGGACTAGTTAAGTGCCATTATATCTTGATTGTAATCTTTGTAAGAGGACATAAATGTGGTACAAAAGTCTTCTGTTCGGGGTATTCTTCTAAAAGTCGGTTATGCTTTTGTGATTAAATCTTCTAGAAGTACATCATATCATTTTTGAAATTAAGTCTTTTTAAATGGAATGCATCGTTATTCTGGTGATAAGGTTCCACTTAATGGAGAACGAAGACCAAAAACAAAGCATTGCTATTATAGATAACAACCAAATGTTTGACCGGCGTCGACCAATATATTTCTGAACTTTTGATTGCTTTAATGTTTATGAATGAAATCCATATCAATACTCGATAATTATTCAAATGAAAATGAGAACTACCAATAATGTGAGAGGTTATCTCTACATAAAAATCTGCATATTTGATATGGGATAGTTTTCTGCTTCCAATGATATCAATACAAACACTTTCGATAGGACATTTTCCCGCCTCCAATCTCTTGCCTCCTTCCCCAAAATTGTATTGTATTCAATTTGGCTTCAATGAGATAATGTATACCATCCCACCGCACTCCCCTCAAAATTATCTACTTATTATCCTCTTTTTTTGACATGTTTAAAATGGCACCTAAACAGAAAATATACGGCACAATCACGTTGACGCACTGATTCTTGTTAGATCACTGAAATTAAGCAATGTTGAGCCTGGCCAGTTCTGGATGAGTAACAATTTGGGGATACTAGACGCTGTACATGGAAGGATGACAAAACCTTTATGCAAAAGATTTTTTTAAATATATACATCGCTGAAGATGCCTTTAGCAAGTAATTCAGTATAAACTCCTAATTCACACATGTGTTGACACAACGGAACAACCGTCCGTTGGTTCTGTTCTTAGTCATGTGACGAAGCTCTCTGAAAAATGTATGCAATTTGTTTTTTCGTTTTTTCGTATACAGTAAAACGGTAGAAATAAACTCTCAATTTATGCTTGCAATTGTTTGTCTGTTTTTTTTTAATCTCCCCCCCCCCCCAATAGAATTTTCCAGACTTATCTATGCTTTTGTCTGAATTACTTATCAATCCATGGCTTCTTTTTTAAACTCTTGAATTTATGTAATCACCCCCACTGATCTGCCCCATAATCATCTTTTTCCCTGTCTGTGCATTTCTGCCAGTATAGATCTGTCTCCACCACTCCCCCCCCCCCCGTTGCCTTAACATGTCCTTCTACTTTTTCTCTCATATATTTGTTGTTGTTGCAAAAGTATGTGGCCGAAACATATACTACATTGTCGCCACCCTAAGGAGGAAGATATGCCTAGGAGCATGGTCTCATAAGAACAGAACAAATACTATACTACCTCTCCCCCCCCCAAAAAAAAAACCAGAAAGAAATGATGTCTGGGAGGATGGTATGATGACATACGAAAATATGCTACACAACCCTGCCCCCATTCCAACGACGAGGGGGGGGGTGGGGGTAATATCTGGGATGATATCATGACCACAGAACAGATACATCACTACCCCTCCTTTAAATTGAGAATTGAAAGATAGCACATTAGTCTGAAATAGAATAGTAAACTTAATTGAGCATTAAAAGATATAGTTTCACTTTCAGACAGACCGATATAAAATCTCCATTGTTAATAGCAGTAATAGTATAGTTTCACTTTCAGTCGCACTTGTACCAAATCTCCAGTATTAATAGAATAGTATAGTTTCGCTTTAAGACAGACCAATACCAAATCTCTATTATTAATAGCAGTAATAGTATAGTTGAACTTTCAGCTGCACCCATACCAAATCTTCAGTATTAATAAAAGTAATAGTATAAATTCGGTTTCAGACAAACCAATACCAAATCTCCATTATTAATAGAAGTAATAATATTGTTTCGGTTTAAGACAGACACATATAATATCTCCTTTATAAATAAAAAAATAATTATACAGTTTCGGTTTAAGACGAGCCAATTACAAATCTCCATTATTAATAGAAGTAATAGTATAAATTCGTTTTCAGACAGACCCTTACAAATCTGCAGTATTAATATAAGTATCGGTACAGTTTTGCTTTCAGCCACACCTGTACCAAATCTCGATTATTAATAGAGGTAATAGTACAGTTTCGGTTTAAGAGGAGCCAATACCAAATCTCCAGTATTAATTAGAGTAATAGTATAGTTTCGGTTTCAGATAGACCCATACCAATTCTACATTATTAATAGAAGTAATAGTACAGTTTCAATTAAAGACGAGCCAATACCAAATCCATAGTATTAATTAAAGTAATAGTATAGTCTCGCTTTCAGATGTCCCATACCATCTCTATTATTAATAGAAGTAATAGTACAGTTTAGGTTTAAGATAAGCCAATACCAAATCTCCAGTATTAATTAAAGTAATAGTATAGTTTCGGTTTAAACCAGACCTATACCAAATTTACATTCTTAATAGAAGTAATAGTACTGTTTCGGTTTAAGACAGGCCAATACTAAATCTTCAGTATTAATAGAATAAATAGTATAGTTTCGGTTTCAGAAAGACCCATACCAAATCTCCAGCGATTATAGAAGTAATAGTTTAGTTGTGCTTTCACACAGACCTATACAAAATTTCTATTAATAAAAGATTAAATAGTATAACTGGGTTTAAGACGAGCCAATACCAAATTAATAGAAGTTATAATAAATTTTTCTTTCAGATGTGCCATACTAAATCTCCATTATCATCAGAAGTAATAGTACAGTTCACATTTAAGACGAGCCAATACCAAATCTCCATTATTAATAGAAGTAATACTATAGTTTCGCTTTCAGATGCGCCCATACTAAATCTCCATTATTATCAGAAGTAATAGTACAGTTCTGGTTTAAGACGAGCCAATACCAAATCTCAAATATTAATAGAAGTAATAGTATAGTTTCGGTTTAAGATAAGCCAATGCCAAATCTGAAGTATAAATAGAAGTAATAGTAAAATTTTGCTTTCAGCCGCACCTGTACCAAATCTCCTGTATTAATAGAAGTAATAGTATAGTTTCAGTTTAAGACCAGCCAATCCCAAATCACCATTATTAATAGAAGTAATAGTATAGTTTCGGTTTAAGACAGACCCATACCAAATCTACATTCATTTTAGAAGTAATACTATAGTTTTGGTGTAAGCCAGGCCAATAGCAAATCTCCAGTAGTAAATTAAGTAATAGTATAGTTTCTGTTTAAGATGGACTCATACCAAATCTCCATTATTAATAGAAGGAATAGTATAGTTTCAGTTTATAACAAGCATATCTGAAATCTCGATTCATTAAAAAAGTAATAGTATAGTTTCAGTTTAAGATCAGCCAATCTCAAATCTCCATTATTAATAGAAGTAATAGTATAGTTTCGGTTTAAGACCAGCCAATCCAAAATCTCCATTATTAATAGAAGTAATAGTATAGTTTCGGTTTAAGACAGACCCATACTAAATCTCCATTCATTTTAGAAGTAATAGCATAGTTTGGTTAAAGATGAGCCAATACACAATCTCCAATAGGAATTCGAGTAATAATAGAAGTAATAGTATAATTTCGGTTCAAAACAGACCCGTACCAAATCTCAATTGTTAATAGCAGTAATAGTATAGTTTCGCTTCCACACAGACCCATACCTAATTTCCATTAATAATAGGTGTAATAGTATAGTTCGGTTCCAGACAGACTCATACCAAATCTCCAGTATTAATAGAAGTAATAGTATAGTTTGAATTACAGCCGCACATATACCAAATCTCCAGTATTAATAGAAGTAATAGTATAGTTTGAATTTCAGCCGCACATATACCAAATCTCCAGTATTGATAGAAGTAATAGTATAGTTTGAATTTCAGATGCACATATACCAAATCTCCAGTATTGATAGAAGTAATAGTATAGTTTGAATTACAGCTGCACATATACCAAATCTCCAGTATTAATAGAAGTAATAGTATAGTTTGAATTTCAGTCGCACATATACTAAATCTCCAGTATTAATAGAAGTAATAGTATAGTTTGAATTACAGCCGCACATATACCAAATCTCCAGTATTGATAGAAGTAATAGTATAGTTTGAATTTCAGCCACACATATACCAAATCTCCAGTATTAATAGAAATAATAGTATAGTTTGAATTTCAGCCGCACATATACCAAATCTCCAGTATTGATAGAAGTAATAGTATAGTTTGAATTACAGCCGCACATATACCAAATCTCCAGTATTAATAGAAGTAATAGTATAGTTTGAATTTCAGTCGCACATATACTAAATCTCCAGTATTAATAGAAGTAATAGTATAGTTTGAATTACAGCCGCACATATACCAAATCTCCAGTATTGATAGAAGTAATAGTATAGTTTGAATTTCAGATGCACATATACCAAATCTCCAGTATTAATAGAAGTAATAGTATCGTTTGAATTTCAGTCGCACATATACTAAATCTCCAGTATTAATAGAAGTAATAGTATAGTTTGAATTACAGCCGCACATATACCAAATCTCCAGTATTGATAGAAGTAATAGTATAGTTTGAATTTCAGCCGCACATATACTAAATCTCCAGTATTAATAGAAGTAATAGTATAGTTTGAATTTCAGTCGCACATATACCAAATCTCCAGTATTAATAGAAGTAATAGTATAGTTTGAATTACAGCCGCACATATACCAAATCTCCAGTATTAATAGAAGTAATAGTATAGTTTGAATTACAGCCACACATATATCAAATCTCCAGTATTGATAGAAGTAATAGTATAGTTTGAATTACAGCCGCACATATACCAAATCTCTAGTATTGATAGAAGTAATAGTATAGTTTGAATTACAGCCGCACATATACCAAATCTCCAGTATTGATAGAAGTAATAGTATAGTTTGAATTACAGCCGCACATATATCAAATCTCCAGTATTGATAGAAGTAATAGTATAGTTTGAATTACAGCCGCACATATATCAAATCTCCAGTATTGATAGAAGTAATAGTATAGTTTGAATTACAGCCGCACATATACCAAATCTCCAGTATTAATAGAAGTAATAGTATAGTTTGAATTTCAGTCGCACATATACTAAATCTCCAGTATTAATAGAAGTAATAGTATAGTTTGAATTACAGCCGCACATATACCAAATCTCCAGTATTAATAGAAGTAATAGTATAGTTTGAATTTCAGTCGCACATATACCAAATCTCTAGTATTGATAGAAGTAATAGTATAGTTTGAATTACAGCCGCACATATACCAAATCTCCAGTATTAATAGAAGTAATAGTATAGTTTGAATTACAGCCGCACATATATCAAATCTCCAGTATTGATAGAAGTAATAGTATAGTTTGAATTACAGCCGCACATATACCAAATCTCCAGTATTAATAGAAGTAATAGTATAGTTTGAATTACAGCCACACATATATCAAATCTCCAGTATTGATAGAAGTAATAGTATAGTTTGAATTACAGCCGCACATATACCAAATCTCTAGTATTAATAGAAGTAATAGTATAGTTTGAATTACAGCCGCACATATACCAAATCTCCAGTATTAATAGAAGTAATAGTATAGTTTGAATTACAGCCGCACATATATCAAATCTCCAGTATTGATAGAAGTAATAGTATAGTTTGAATTACAGCCGCACATATACCAAATCTCCAGTATTAATAGAAGTAATAGTATAGTTTGAATTTCAGTCGCACATATACTAAATCTCCAGTATTAATAGAAGTAATAGTATAGTTTGAATTACAGCCGCACATATACCAAATCTCCAGTATTGATAGAAGTAATAGTATAGTTTGAATTTCAGATGCACATATACCAAATCTCCAGTATTAATAGAAGTAATAGTATAGTTTGAATTTCAGCCGCACATATACCAAATCTCCAGTATTAATAGAAGTAATAGTATAGTTTGAATTTCAGCCGCACGTATACCAAATCTCCAGTATTGATCGAAGTAATAGTATAGTTTGAATTTCAGCCGCACATATACCAAATCTCCAGTATTGATAGAAGTAATAGTATAGTTTGAATTTCAGCCGCACATATACCAAATCTCCAGTATTAATATATGTAATAGTATAGTTCTGCTTTCAGACAGACCAATACCAAATCTTCATAAATGAGTCATTTTTTTTTTATTTAACAGCAAGAATTAATTTATATTATCCCAATTAAAATAAAACTCAAGTAAAGATCAGAATTTAGGCAGTTTTTTATTTTTAAAAAAAAATTGATGTTTATTTTGAATTTCGTTATCAACTGGAATTTTAAAAACTCTATTTCCCTGGAAACCATGCAGGTGTCTGATGATGCCCGGGACAATTCCTTGATTGTATGCCCAAACACTTAATATTTCTCAGTACTAGGACATACCTATGAGAAAGAGAGATTGTTTGAATATGATTGGATATCACCCCAACTCCCTGATTTTGATGCCCCCTCGGTAGGCTACTGCTTGCTATATCTTTTGTTTATTGAGAAAAATGGTATGATGTGACCATGAGAAACCTTTTATTTCATGATGGAATTTGATAACCATTGTTCCGTTATTTATATATTATTGTTTGCTGAAAGATTAACATTACAATGCTGGTCATATTAAGCTAAGCCTTCTCACTTGTGGTCTAAAATAATATTAAAGTTTGCAGGTAAAGAGCACACCTGTCCACCCGTCCTACCATTCACTTAAGTCATCCAAGTGGCTTCCATTGGTCAAGGAAACATGATGTATTTTTATTGTAACAGCTTCCCAACATTTTAACATTTTTCCCAACTTCCTTTTCGAATGAAAAATCGTGTAAGCATAACCCCACCCATTTTACCTTTTTTTAAAAAGAAGAAAAAGACAAGTTTGTTTACAAAAAAGCGAAAGAAAATGTCTACCAATATTTCCGACCATTTTGTCTATTTGTGGAGAACGGGTGTTATATTGACATCACACAGTCCAGCAAGCAATGAACTCTTTTCCGCAAACTTAAACTGTCCAAATGATTTGTATTGTTTACTGTAATCCGGTGTAAGTTCCCCCCTCTCAAATATTTACTGAAGGAGACGACGAAGTATGAGTTTGAGCTGGAAGCATTAAGCATTCCAAGATTTCCATGTGTCATAGGTGTGAACCTAGGCTTTCCGACAAGAAAATAGGATTAGAATAGGTTAGTTAATTTCCTAGAGCCGTCCAATGCATGCGAGCATGTAAAACGGACAATATGATGATGGTGATGAGAATACATTGGTGTTTTTATGGAGAGGGGGTGTTCAATGGATAGGTTTCTGTTGAAGAATCCAAATTTCTATGGATTGAATCATGGTTGCAGAGTTGGAACGTATAAGGTTGGACTGTGATTCCGACAGCTAGGATTTCCAGAATTTTTACTCTGACTCCTAGAACTTCAAAATATCCGACTCCTTATTTTAAAGTCATCAAATATTCAATAATAATCAGTAGAATGAAAAAAATCCGACTCCAACTTCAACTGCTAGCATTCTTACAAGTCGGACTCCTTCCAAAATCCCCGACTTCCTCCGGCTGTAAAACCCTGCTTTGAATGAGAGAAAAAGAATACAAACTTTTCTGTTTGATTCCAATCAAATTTTTCAATCGTTTTTATACTACATTTACACTCGATTTGTTCTTTTCATTTGTTATGCATTTTTCAGCATCTTTCCAACCAAGATTACGGTGTCGGAAGGTATTAGCTCTGATTCCTAGGATTCCAAAATATCCAATTCTGATTCCTTATTTCAAAGTATTCTAATATTCAGACTGTGTGTCTGTTGATTCTTTAGAGGTAAAAAAAATGTGTGGTTAGGAAAAATGCTTAAAGGATCAAAACCATCCAGGATACAATTTTAAAAAATCCAAAAGGAAAAGTCGAAAGTGCAAACATTATGTAATTATTGCTTCCATACCGATGTCATAACTCGTCACCGAAGATTTCCGTTAATTACAATTAGATTGTATTGATGCAATTCTATTAAGTTTAACTGTTTGAAATAAAACGGTGCATTTATTTTCAAAGTTAATTAAATCTTTAAGTATGTTAACTAACTTACTTAATTAAATTTATATTGTCATAAAGCAGAGGAAGAATTTAGAAATATATATATATAAAAGTATATATAAAATAAAATAAATATATATGTATATATGTATGAAAAACAGAAAGGAAATCCAATTAAACACAGGAAGAAATAAGAAAATTAAAGGGAGAATTGACCGGTTTTATTCGGATCAACGAACGTCTTCAGAAAAAATGATTCGTTGATCTGAACATACCCGGTCAAATCTCCCTTTTGTTTTTTCTTTCTGTCTGTATTTCTTTTTTTCTTTCTGTCTTTCATACATTCTGTCTCCACAACTTTTCATTTTATGAAGTATCGTGTATTCTATCCTCATATATATATATATATATATATATATATATATATATATATATATATATATCTTTGCTATTTATGTAATTCTTCTGTTTATCTTTTGTTTTGAACGCATTACTTAATGCATTGCTTATCAGCATAATTCCTAAGCTATAAATTTGTTCCTCCCCCCCCTCTTCTGACATGTGAGATTCGACCATCTGTTCTGTTTCGCAGGTCGTTGCTTTGTCAGTAAATCCAAGAGATTTCCATTTGTTCACATGTTTTCCGTGAGCTTTGTGACTTTCCTTCTGCTCCCATGGATGCTTTTGCCACTTTCAACTGGATTGCTACTGGAAAAGATCTGTTTAAGTGGAAGCACCAGTAAGAACATAACAAATTATCATTCTACATTTTGAACTTTCTAAGTACTTAGGTTTGACTACTTTACAGAGAAGAATTAGAGGTGGCACAATTGAAGCCTTCGATATAATTGATAGGATTTCTAAATGTAGGACACAATTTCTTGTTATCTCTCCTCACATTGGATATCTACTAGCAAGAAAGACTTCAAAAAAGAATCTACCACACAATTATTATATTTCCAATAGAGAAATATATTTTGGGGGAACAAGTTACCTAAATAACGTTCGTTTGTTTTTTTTTGTTTATTTGTTAATGTTTAACGACCTTTCAATCATTATAAGATGATCTCAGGTCAAACATCTCCCCTCCCCGAATCAGACAGTTTTTACAATGTTTCTTGGTGCTTTTTAGGAATAGGTATCCATAGATTTGCTGTTGTGATGTAAGCAGTTCTGACTACAAACAGAGAAAGACAAATCAAGTTCCGACTTTTACCGAAAGTTACTTGCCAGCCAGACGACTATTTTTCAATCAATTAGAAAAATCAAGTTCTGATTTTACGTAATTTTTTGGATACCTTTTCATTATTCATTACTAAAAGGGTCAGTTTAGGGTTAGGGTAAAAACACAGTTTGGTTTGTATTGTGTAGAAGTACCGAAACAATATTAGAGAATACACTTAAATACAAGATAAAATCAAGTTTCTTTCATTAAATAAATTTTTTACACAAAAAAAAATTAATAATAATAATTCATTCAGTAAGTTCGTTTAAGTTCGCCAGTCTCGTAAATCTCCGGTGAAACTTGATGACGTAAGTACTGAAATGTTATTGGATACCTATTCTTAAAAATACGTTTCTTTTTTTCTGAAGGTGTGTTTAGAGTGCGGAATTTGACAATTAATAATGTGTGAATGATTTTGTTTGATTTTTAGATTTTGGTATTCTTTTTGCTTTTAAGTTTTGAAAGATATTATTTGGGCCATTCTTTTGAAGAGTTTTTCAAATGGTTTGCTTGGTAACGAGATAATAACTAGCATTTCTATGCAGGTTAATTGGTATTTCTTTCTTGTCAGACGCTATTTTCTTACAGGATTTAAAAAATATATTTGTACAAATAAGTTTCTTTGAGAAACCCTATTGTTTGGGGAAAAGCTATATTTTCAAATAATGTTTTTATATTTGTCATTTTATGCATATATTTTTCATTTTATTAATTTACGTTTCATCGTCCGTCCTTGATTGCAATGATTACATTGGGTATTTCTTTAAAATACCCAAAAGAAACAGAAATTTGCAAAATATTTATTAATTTATGTCTAATACCTATTATTAAAATTTCACATAAATCTGAGATATTTGCATAAAACTGAATTAAACTAAATATAGCCCACATTACCTACCTTTACACCTAGCATCTGTGTTCCAAAATTCATAATGATCTATTAATAAGTTTATGAGTGAATCCTATACATACAAATGTACAAACATATAAACCTACCTAACTTTAGATAGAGATAACTCCCCAGAAAACGTCCTTGTAAATTAATTCTTTTACTATTATTTTCAAATTCATCCAACATTATTTTAAGAGGCATAATATAGGCACAACCTCCCATTTAAAAATTCAAATATTTCAGATTTGCATTAAATTTGACTATAGTCATTAGACGCTTTTTAAGCAAGATTTGCTGAATTTCAATTTCTTCTTAAGACCTTAAGTTTAGCCTTTAAATTTTAGACATCTGAAATTTCAAATTAGAGGTTGTGCCCATATTATGTTCTCTTAAAACTTTAAAATACTCTAAAGAAAGTGAAATTTGTGGAATATTTATTAATTGATGTCTGTAGCAATTGTTAAAATTTCACAAATATTGGAGGTGCCTGAATTTTGATGTAGGACTTCCATCCTCTCTTTTCCCCCGTTTAAAACTAAATTAAACTAAAAATAGTCCACATTTGGGCACCTTACACCTATCACCTGTATTCCAAATTTCATAATGATCGGTTAATTTGTTTAGGAGTGAATCCTCTACATATAAATATATAAACATGTGCACATACCTGACATAAATAGAGATGTATGAAATGATGGAGTCACAGGCCATAGTTATTAAAGTTAGTGATGAGCACGGAAAATTTGGAGCTCATCATCATCACGTGCAGACGTGTTGGGCGGCTTTTAGAAATGAACTTCCAAACTAACCTATCTCTGGCCAGGTATTTATTTATCCCTTTTTCTCTAAAATTCATCATTCTCACTTCTTTCCATGTTTTCATTGGCCTTCCCCTGCCAACTGACCCTGCTCCCTCAATTGTTCTATATCTACTAACCCAGGAACTCTCTACTCTTTCAATGTGACCATACCAACGAAGTCTCCTGTATTGCACACATCTCTCTATACTGTCCAGATTTAATTTTCCTCTGAGGTCATCAGATCTAAGCCTGTCTTTAACTCCCATTCCACATCCATCGTATCATTCTCATATCACTTCTCTCCATACAATGCAGGTCCTCAACCATCACTAGCCATACATCACCCTGCATACACATAACTTATAGAGTCTTCCCTTGGTCGACAGTGGTAACACTGTTGGTAGGTAATGGCAGATGTTCCCTTAACATACTCCATCCATTTCTAACTCTTGACATCATACTAGCACCAGCTCCTCACTGTGCTCAGGTTAAAATATGCTTAACTTTCACGCTTAGCATGTGTTGACCTAAGTGGACAGCCTGGTCAATCTGACTGATTCTAGTCAAATGCCAGTGACTAAGTGAATAAGACGCGTGCAAGGTTGATCTAGACTGAATTCAGAAATGATGGTAAAAAAAACGGTTTAAGAGGGCATTTTTGGGAACTATCAGATGAAATATTTAACAGAATTTGATCTGTATATTAATCCTGCACTCTATAATAAAGAGCAATGTGTATTTATTTCTAAATATATATCCGTCCATCACACAAAAAGATAACGAGTACAAAACTACCTGCCAAAATAGGGAAGTGATCACACAAATCTATTTTCATAAAGTTTTCTTTCACTTTCCCTTTCTGCTTTCTGTACTGATTTATGTTTCCTTTCCTTTTTTTACTTTGTCCGATTTTATTTCTAACGTCTTTGATGTTTTTAACATTTAGTATCTAGCCACCACCTCTCATCCGACGTCATTTTTCATGTCTACCTGTTCCTACCTCCAAAGAAAAAAACAAAAACAAAGATTGATGCTTTTTTTCTCCGGTCATCGGAAATAACTCATATTTTTCTTTCTCAACTCACATTCTATTGAAATAATAAAAAAAAGCATTAGAAAGATTTATATTGGAAAGCAAATAGCAAGTCAGACAACCCCCACCGTCTGAAATGAATTCGGAAAGAAATCCTCACTCTAAATAAAAAAGTCAACTGTAGTTTTTTTTGTTTTTTTTAGGTCATCAGAAATGATAATAATAATTTATATATGAAAATTAAATGACTTACATAATTCTATGATTTTATATGCATACTAATATGAACACTGGTGAATCATTTTTATTTTTCTTCCATCATTTTTGACTGATGGTGTACACTAGTATTACAGTATTTCTAATATTAATTTTCTGTTCAATATTTTTATAATTGTTTTATTTTAAGGATTGAGTTTTGAAAATGATTAAACTGGTATCAAAAATATAGCAACAATAATAATAAATAAAAATAATAAGTGGCTGCAGCCCCGGCTGATACCACCGAAAATGATCATGAGGGTCAAGAAGGAAAGACGAAGGAGGGAGAGCAACAATCAGACCACCACTGGAAGGGTGTGATAGTACTGAAATCTTGGGGAAGCTTATTGTCACTAAAATTCCAGAGAAGACCAGTGGTCGCTTCTAACGAGAAATCAATGGTTCACGGCTGTTACAATAATGCAAAACAATTTTCAAAAGTTATCGAAACAGGTGGAGAGGGAGGGCTAGAAATCTGAAGAGACTTGTTGTCTCTCAGATTCCAAGCAAACATTGTGTTATTTATTGGCAAGGAGCAATCACTGATAATGACGTGTGTGAAAACTCCTAGTGAGTTGATAATAATAATCTTTAAAGTTGTTTTGTTCTCTGCCTATTTGGTTTGCATTTCCTTTGAATGTTTTCAGTTTCCGCTCTTGTGTCGAAAATGTCTCTCAATTGGTCTCTTTCTTTAGATGCATGTGGTCGAAAGCCTGCTCGAGCCCCCACTACAACCATCACGACCGACGACGCGGCCACCACAGAGGTCACCACAGTCTACACAAAACGATGGTTGAATTGTTCGAATGAAGAAATTCAGAAGACAGGATGTCTTAATGGAGGAAGCTGTTTCGCCATGCTCTTGGGAGGCACTCGGGTATCTGCCTGCCAGTAAGGCTAATCTCTCCTCTTTATTTCTCACATTATTTCTCTAATCTCCTTCTCTCTCCTGTCTCTCTCCCTCTCCCCCCTCTCTCTCTCCTTCTCCCTCCTCTCTATCACATCTCTTCTCTCTCCCTCTCCCCTCCTCTCTCTCCCCCTCCCTCCCCTCCCTCTCTTTCCTCCCTCCCCTCTCTCTCTTTCCTCCCTCCCCTCTCTCTCTTTCCTTCCTCCCTCTCTCTCCTTCATATCTCCCTCTCTCTCTCATTTCTCTCTCTCTCTCTCATTTCTCCCTCTCCCTCTTTCATTTCTCCCTCTCCCTCTTTCATTTCTCATTCCCTCTCTCCCTCTTTCATTTTTCCCTCTCTCTCTCTCTCTCTCTCTTTCATTTCTCTTTCATTTCTCTTTCTTTCATTTCTCCCTCCCTCTCTCCCTCTTTCATTTCTCCCTCCCTCTCTCCCTCTTTCATTTCTCTCTCCCTCTTTCATTTCTCTCTCCCTCTTTCATTTCTCTCTCCCTCTTTCATCTCTTCCTCCCTCTTTCATCTCTTCCTCCCTCTTTCATTTCTCCCTCCCTCTTTCATTTCTCCCTCTCGCTTTTATTTCTCCCTCCCACTCTCTTTGAAATCTTTCCTGCTCTCTTTCATCTCTCCTTTCCTCTCATCTCTCCTTCTCTTGCATCTTTCGCACCTCTCCCTCTATCTATCACATCTCTTCCTGCCTCTCTCTCTCTCTCTCTTATCTCTTCCTCTTTTTTATCTTTCTTAATTTCTGTATATCTATCTTATATCTCTTTAAATACCTAGTTACAACTCACCCCACAGATCCAACATTACACCAGATTTCATATTCCTAAGAGCTTGATCTGGTACTTAACATATAATAATGCAACCATACTAGCTACATATGTGTGGAACATTAAACACACACCTGTACACACCTGGGAAATTCTTTAAAATAAAGTGGGAAGTTGTTCAGATTACAAAAAAAGGACGAGATATTCAAGTTTTGCCTAGAAGAAAAACTTGCCATATTGTAATACCCTAGTATCAATAATTTACTAAACAAAAGGGCCGAACTTGTAGAAAAATGTAGACACATGCATAAATTCCCCCTCTGGAGTTTAGCATCAAATTAATTTTATATACCAAAAATAAAATTAGAAGAGGGGGGAAAGTAATAAAAAAATATATATATAGAATAAGAAAAAAGACTGTCAAGAATGAGAATAATCATAAATTTAAGGCATAAACATTTTATATATTTCTTTCAAGGATAAAGTAGTAACGAGCCTTCTCTATTAATAATAGAGATTGTGTATCTGCCTGAAGTCGAAACTAAACTATTTAAGACTATTATACAATTGTACTAAGTCAAAAATAGTATAGGGGGCAGTGTAGTATCTCTTCTGTTGTCCTAATAGATTGGTAAGAAAATAATGCCGCATTTTCCTAAGTTGATAGGAAAATAATGTCGGGTTTTCTTAGCTTGGAAGGAAAATAATGTCGATAAAATAACTACGTGTTGAAAATTTTCTTCTATCTATCGGAGAGAATTTAAAGATTTGTTTTAAAAAATCTGCAGTTAAAAATTTGTTGACAATAATATTCACTCAGTTTAAAATTCATTCATCTTTTATCTTAACATCTAACAAAAGTATGCGACCGGGGGGGGGGGGGGGGGCACATATTTACTGATGCTGTTAATAATAATAATAATAATAATAATAATAATAGCAGCAGTCGTAGAAATAGTGATAAATGTATATTATAAAACCACGATTATATATAAAAAATAAATCCTATGGGAATAAAAGGAATTGTTTTTTCATGAATAAGAAATAGGAATATTATATCGTTTTCTAACATGTGAAGCATCCTAAATAAATTTGTTGAAATAATTCAAATAAGAACAAAACCACAACAGAAGTGACATCTTAAGATTGGAATTTAAGGGCCTGAAACCTGGTGTACTGTTTGATCTTTGGGGTGAGTTGTAACGTTAAAAATTGTATCAGCTCTGTTATATATATATTTTTTGTCACTATAAAATGTTTAAATAAATACAATTTGCTTGGTATTTAAAACATATATGTATCTATATCTTTATATATATATATATATATATATATATATATATAAATTTCTATTTTATGCGAACAGCGCAGATAGAAAAATGATGTGAACGACTAGGTAAGCAAAACCAAACATAGATCTGTCGGATCCAATGCTATTTGGGTCCCAAGTTGCAAATCTAACATACTTATTTTATAAATTAGATTGTTTAAATTCTAAATTTCTTCTTTTATATTGAATAGAAATTATTATATTATTTATTAAAAGTAAATAAAATAATGTATTAATTTGTTTACCATTTTAAAATACAAAATGTATTTTGATATTATTTCCATTTACTGTGGAGATCAAATATGGGTGCATGCAAAAACTTATTGTTACTAAAATGGTTCTACTTCTGAATGAGTGGTGGTAGTAGTTTTTCTGTGGGGTTAAACCACTCCTACTTCCTCCTAATATCACTAAGAAGAAATAAAATATCGAAGCAGGTTAAGTATGTTTTCAATAAAATTGATTATAAATACAATGTCCACCAGTTACTTATGGTAAAACAAAATTAAATATTGTTCTTGAATGAGAAAGGCTATTTAGCATTTATATATCCACAAAGAGACTAACTTTACTTTACATATTAGATTACATAAAATTCAATCTTTTTAGAACAATCGTTCAGATATGATTCCGAAATCGAGAGAGCCTACTTTGTACATATAAAAGTCTCAATATCTTTTCAGTTACAGCTTTACAACAATAATAAATGATGATAAATTTATTTTATCTGAACACTTCACTGCAGTTTCATGATTCGTCTATTCATCAGAAGTGTATATTATAGTCTTGTATATTGATATATGCTATGCTTATACATCTGAATTTGTATATGCATCACATAATAATGCATGGGAATGTATTAATACACTTCTGAGGAATGGATAAACTATATATCTAAATGAATAAATGCAAAGGTTTTTTCATTTATTACTCCTATTTACAATCAAAACGGCTTGCTGTTATTTAAATCAATAATACAACATAATATTTTGAAATACTCTCTATGTAGTACAGAAAAAAGATCCAAAGACAGTTATCTGAATGCTTAATTTTTATAACTATTTTTTTAAACAGTTTATAACAAATTGTGTTATTCATTTGTAATTTTATTGCCCTATTTTCTTATATATATATATGCAATAGTTTTGTCGATATTAAAAGTAATTAAAGTGATTTAATAAAAAAGGATAAATTACTAAAAACCTTTCTTAAATTCAACTAACATTGCTCACTAAAAAGAAAGACACCGATAAGGCATAATCGAGAAGAGAAAAGAAAGTGTGGCTCGCTGACTTGCTGGCTTGCTTTCTCTCTCTCTCTCTTCCGTCAGTTCTGCTGCATTTTTTTGTGGTTGTTTTTAAATTTAATGATTGTTTTGATCCTGTAGACAAACCGTTTCACATTTGTGTTTAAATGTTCCTTTCTGGCCGTTTAGGGAACTGACTTGACTTCGAACAAGTTGTCATCCTTTTCTAAATTGTAAGTTAAAACAAAGAGCACCCCCATACACACACATCATCGCTCAGGCAAATTGATTTCTTCTTTCTTTTGATTTAATTACGGTCTTATTTAAAAGATAAATAAATTTGCTTGAAAATTACTAAAATATTAATGTTTTTCTATTTATATGAATCAATGCAAAAGTTTTAGTTTTGTGTTTACAAGAAATTTATGAATGAAATGTTTATTATTAAAAAATTTGATTTCAAGTAGAGAACTGGTAAAGCCAGATAGTATATATATATATATATATATATATATATATATATACTATTACAAATTATTTATTTAAAAACTGTTACATATTTCAGAGATGTGCCATTGACATGGATTGACCTTTTACCGTTTAAAAAGGTCGTTAGAGTCTATTCAAATCATCAACGACTCACTAAATGAAAACAAATCAAAGAATGGAGTTCAAAGATCACCGGTGACATCTTCCAGGGAACTCAGTCAAGCGCCCCTTTTGGAGAAAGTACCAAGTCAATAAGGGCAGACTGTTTATATGGGTCATAATCGTTACTAAATGTTATTTAGAATAATTTAATTGTTGATAATGGATGCTGTATGTTTCCCTGTTTCAATGATGTATTAATATTTTGGGGTGATGGTGTGTAGTGTAGTTTATTGGTTGGTGTGTGGTGTAGTTTATTGGTTGGTGTGTGGTGTAGTTTATTGGTTGGTGTGTGGTGTAGTTTATTGGTTGGTGTGTGGTGTAGTTTATTGGTTGGTGTGTGGTGTAGTTTATTGGTTGGTGTGTGGTGTAGTTTATTGGTTGGTGTGTGGTGTAGTTTATTGGTTGGTGTGTGGTGTAGTTTATTGGTTGGTGTGTGGTGTAGTTTATTGGTCAGTGAATGGGTTGGATTTGCGGTGGGGATGTATTCCTGTTATTAAAGGGTTTAAGTGTTATATTTATATTATTTTATATTCAAGTGTAAAACTGTTGTTATAATTGTAATTGAGCTATGTGGGGCGGAAAGGGAATCCTTTCAGTGAAAAAGTTGCCCAACAGCCTTTTTAAATGATAAAAGGTAGATCCATGTCAATGAAACCATTATACGACTCTGAAATATGTAACATCTAGTTTTTAAATAAATAATTTGTATTTTAGCTCTCACATTTTTGCAATCGAGCACTTTATTGATTTTATATATGTATGTATATATATATATATATATATATATATATATATATATATATTTTGATTTTATTCCATTAGTTGCGACAAAACAAGTTTTGTTTCATTGGTGCGAATAGCGACCAACTCATCGGGCCGGCGAAAGGAATTCAAATGGCATAAAATTCTAACTTCACTATTACCATTGTCATAATAGGTTTTGTTAATGATAAAACTGGTAACACCAGAAAACTTCTCTTATAAAATGATTCCACTAGTATTGATCTCGGTATAATATAATAACAATTTAAAAAATATAATCACAACAAAATTCACTACAAATAATAAACAAAACATTAAAATAAAATGCAAAAGTAGCAATTAATACCCTAAATTAAAATTATCAAACATTTTTATCCACATGATAATTACTTATTAGAATTAAAATAAAATAAGAATGACGGTTGTAATCATAATTTTATTCTCATTTTAAATTTAACTCACTCTGGCCGTCGCTCCATCTCCCTCCTCCCACCCCAGCCGAGATTGAGATCATCACAGCACAAACACGTGAAAAACCTCCCACGTAATAATTTGAAACACGACTTGTTGGGGTCCTCCCCCCTCCCCTCTCATGTCCCATGTCGCCGTTATAGACAAAGCCCCAACTCTGTCCCCCTCCCCCTCCCCCTCCAATGTATTTTCAATTTTCAATCTCCCGTTAAAGTGAAGTTAGAATTTTATGCCATTTGAATTCCTTTCGCCGGCCCGATGAGTTGGTCGCTATTCGCACCAATGAAACAAAACTTGTTTTGTCGCAACTAATGGAATAAAATCAAAAAATATATATTTTGCTCTGAATTTTCATTGAGCACTCTCATAAACCCGGTTTCAACTTCCTTCATATTCATACCCCCTGGATATTTGTAACAAGTTAATTATATATATATATATATATATATATATATATATATATATAATATCATACTTTCCCTGTGTACCAGCAGTTTTCGGGCAGTAGACGGTTTTGTGGTGGGATGGACCAATAGGGGTCAAAATTGGAGATATCAGAATTAGAAAAACATCACCAACCACTGAAGAACCACAGCTAAAATTTAGAAAGTAAGTTTTACAAAAAGCAGGTAGTAATATTTATGTTGATGAAAGCTGTGTATATGTTTTTAGAGGGGCACCTTGTAGAAATGGCTTCCCTTTTCTGCTGTGCTATAACCGGAAGCTACTGACAAAGTACTACTTGGTATTGAGCACTTTTGAAAATATTGGTTTTATGTTTATTTTATTAACATATTTGAACTTGATCAATTATATATATATATATATATATATATATATATATATATATATATATATATGTGTGTGTATGTATGTGTCATCCACAGATAGCTGTTTCGCCATATCACAGCTATGCAGTGTGGATAGACACGGTGAGTGTTTAAAGTTGACTCGAAATCCGTCCGTTAGTACAGTAGTCAGCAGTCTTCCCCCTAAGCCATCTTGCACACCACAAAAGTAAGAGAAATTATGTTTTTATAGTTATTTACATAAGTTACTGCCAACTCAAGTCTAATTTAAACTGTTATTTCACCTGGGTCACTCATTAAGCCCAGGTAAGATTGTTTGAATCAGGGAAAATCATTTTTTCTATTAGCTCCCCCTCTCTCTATCTCTCCAGCTATGAGTTAAATAGTATTAATATGTGTGGTTATATTCCGTATTGTTTACAATGGACTATTCCAATCTTCTGTTTTATTGTTAGATTTATGTGCACTTAACCCCCGAACACTTCTGAAACCGTATAGATTTGACCCCTTAATGCTTCTGAGTCTGTGTATATTTAAACCCTAAAAGCTTCTACGTCCATGTGCATCTGGCCCCTAAATGCTCTTGCATTTGTCGGATGTGCTTCTGTTGATTAAAATCGTTACGATCCCCCTCCTCAACACTCTAAAAAGAATTGCTTACAATTTTTCTTAATAATAAAATATAAACTTGTAAATTAAAATAATTAAATTAAAAAGAATCTTTTGTTCCCTATCTAATCAAGGTGTCTGCGCTCCTACACAGGACGTCGATGTCAGGAAATTAATTATCTTCCAGGTAAGTTTTTATCTTTTGTTTTTCGTTTAAAGCTTTTTCATTGTGGAATGATTTTTGTTTTTATTGAGAGAAAACCTGAATTGCATACTAATTGCATTATAGAACATCTTCTGGAAAAAGTCTGTAATCTATGATCCTTTTCTAGTGCCGTTAGGCTGATTTAGTTTACAAAAAATAGGAATCCAAAAGATTTACGTTCTAGTTTTCAACTACAGTTTAAGATTAGAAGTTGACACAAATGTCATAAAATATGAAGTTGACACAAATGTCATAAAACAGTGAAAAGATGAAAGTTGTCTTTATTATCGTCATTTCTCATTTTTAAAAATGAGGGAAAAAATGGAAGGACATTTTTAGAAGTGCAAAGGAACACTAACCACAACCATTGTGTTGTTGTTTTCTTAATCAATAAAAACAAAATTAATTTTTATTTTATGAGAGAATTTTCTAAATTATTTCAATCTATTGTATAAAGAGCAGTTGTCTGTTTGCATGTGTGTTTATACACCTAAAATTCAGAAAATATACAAGACATACCCACGAAGCTGATATGTTCTTTTTCGGCATTGCTTCAGACAGAATATAGACATATTTTTTTTATGTAATATTCATTCTTTCAGGTGGTAATAAGAACAAAATTAGTCGGGAGGGGGAAATTTTGAGCGATTTTTTTTTTTTCCCCCATTATGTAGTAATTTATTACTTTACAGAAATTGCCAAGCCTTGAGAAACTTTAATTCCCTGAGGGCTACAACATGGTCATCTTCAAGTTTAATGCCAATAAACACTAGCCATAAACCGTCCTCATAAGTCATCAAATTTTAGTCATTCCATTCATTATTTTCAATCCTCTCATAATATTCATCATCATTCAACTGTCAATCTATCCATCTCATTAACCCTTATCCTCGAGTGGCTTTTAGTCTTGAATTGATTTGAAAGAATTTCTCGCGGTGATTTTTTTTATTTTCATTGATTTATCACAAAATATTTCCTGCACCAAATTTGCCCCAATAAACACAGTTTAAGATTGATTTTACAAAACGGGGCCAACAAAGCATGCCTTGTAAATATTTAAAAAAATGACCTTACAGTGCGTCCAGTGATGAGACCTGAATTTAAGAGCTTTGAGAAGTGTAGAGTTATCCCTTAGTTAACACTAGCATGGCTACCCGGCATTGCCCGGGGAGGGGGATGGACACAAAATAGAAAAGTTAAAAAATGTGTGTAACATCTTTCTTTTAAAACTTTTCTCTCTACCTTACCCCACTCTCTCCCTCCCACTCTCTCCATTTCTTCCCCCTCTCCACAATCCAGAAGGATTTCACCTTTTCCGACCAAGGACAAAACAAATACTACACTTTGATCCTAGCCCAAAGTTCCAAAAAGTGTATTTTAGTTTGAATCTCACACATAAGTTTGATAAAAAAAAAATTGTTCTAAATGTCGGCTCCCACTCCTGACTAATTTTGTTTGTAGTGACCTCCAAAAGAATGAATATTATAAAAAAAATGTCTGCATATTCTGTCTGAGGCAATGATGAAAAAGAATATATTAACTTTGTGGATGTGGTGTCTTGTGCAGTTTCTGACTTTTAACTAGACACATAAAAAACAACTTTATATAATAGATTACTTGTAAGTCCACTCTGAGCCAGAGTGGAAGTACCTTTCAGGGTCCTATTTATGGGTTAAATAGAAATTGTTCTAGACATGACATTAAACTGACTCAGACAACCATGGACAATATTCAGTGTAGCAGCAAGTCTTGGGAATATATATAAGAAAGAACTGTCAGAAATGTCATGCACCATCCACTATGACTATGCAATTGGTACAGCTACATACTTAGAAAACAGAGCTGTTAAACTTGACATAGTGGTATGAGATAAAAAAGAGAGAGTAGCAACCCAAGTTGAAGTCAGTATCCTTAATTATTCTGGCTTGAAACCTGAGAGGGAGAAGATAACTAAATACTAAGGTCTTATGTATGACATGAAAAGAAACTGGAATCTTAGGAAGATCTCCATCATTTCATTAATCATAGGAGCAAAAAGAATTTAAAATCAACTTGGCAAATATACCCGGTGAATCAAGTGCAAGAGAGATCCAAACAATTGTGCTTAAATGGAGGGATCAAGACTACAATAAGGACCCCAGTTGATTAACACAAGACGCAGAACATGTTCCGGAAATCACCAGCGTCTTCCGGTTGACTTCGCAATACAAGTGGTTGCTATTTACAAAACACTTGTAAATAAACCTTTTATTTATTTTAATAAATGTAGTATATTTCGGAATTTTTTTTTTTAATAAGAAATAAGTTATAAAAAGATTTGTAAATAAAATTATGTATTTGTTAAATCTTATTTCATTTGTTGCTTACAGAAAAAAACCTTTAAATTGCTTCCGTTTAGAAACTGATTTTTGAAGTCTAACTCCGCCCTCGTGGGGAGGCAAAACGAAAGATTACAAGTCAGCCGATTTTTTAAAAAGCGTATATATTTCGTTTATTTATTAAAATAACTTGCGTAATCTTCCGTTTTGCCTCCTCGGGCTAGGAGCAAAGTGTAGTATGGAAAAATCCTTCTAAACTGAGGTAAGATCCAGAGTGTCCCTTTTTGGGAAGCTTGATTTTTCCCTACAAAATGGAAGATTACTTAAGTACGGCGATAAATATTTCATACCCCCCCCCCCATTTCTGCCCTCGTGGGGAGGCAAGTAAATAGTGACACAAAAACATGTTTTAAAAGAAAACATGTTAATATTTTATTTGTTTTATTTATGGACCCTCTGTCTTAAAATAAATATTAACATGTTAAAAGAAAAAAAAAATTCCGAAATATACTGCATTTATTAAAATAAATAAAAGGTTTATTTACAAGTGTTTTGTAAATAGCGACCACGTGTATTGCGAGGTCAACCGGAAGACGCCGGTGATTTCCGAAACATGTTCCGTGTCTTGCGTTAATGAACTGGGGTCCTTATTGTAGTCTTGATCCAAATGGACGGTTAGAATCCTAAAAAGATCTCTATTGAAGTCTCGAAATAGCAGGTGAATGTCTGCCATCCGATAGAATGCCCCATTCCCAGCAAAACAAGATAAGAAAATTGAAAAAATAAATGGTACGGTGTTCGTCTCTACCCAACTCCACAACCCCAAAATACATCTTTCTCAGCCCTTTCTACCTTTTTTTTTTCATCTACTTTATTTCCCAATGTTATCAAGCTCTCCTATGTCCACTCCAACCATCCTGGGTATAACAGAAAACTCATCCAGTGGTGAGACCTCATTTGGGGAGATTGGGGTAATGTGCAGTCACCCCTTCGTTATCACGACTCCTACAGTGAGCAAAATAAGTATTTCATCCCCAGATGATTTTCAGAGTTTTCCACCTTAAAACAATAAGAACCGTCTATAATGGGTAGGTCAATTTTTTAACATTTGTCTTTTATTGAAAAAAAATGCATTTCACCCCATAGCAAAGCATAACTGGGTGAAGAAACCCTTGTTGAAAAGCATAGCAGCTAAGTGTTCCCTGTATGAGGTTACTTATTTTATCCACTGTAAGTCAGCAGCTAAATGTTCCCTGTATGGGATTATTTATTTTACTGACTGTAAGTCAGCAGCTAAATGTTCCCTGTATGGGATTACTTATTTTACTAACTGTAAGTCAGCAGCTAAATGTTCTCTGTATGGGATTACTTATTTTACTAACTGTAAGTCAGCAGCTAGATGTTCCCTGTATAGGATTACTTTTTTTACTAACTGTAAGTCAGCAGCTAGATGTTCCCTGGGTACCCCTAGATATTGTATAAGGGGTTTATGTAACATCACTGGTAAACTTTTCATGTGAAATATTGACCCTTAAAACAAGTAAAAATCCAAGATTTATTGATTTATCATGAAAACTGTCCGAGTTAGTGCTTCACATGTAAATGGAAAATGACGTGTAAACTAAAACAATTCATATGCGAAATTTGAAACTTTACCATACTTGGATCTTGTCCAATCTTTTGTATGTTGTAGACTAAACCCAGCCTAACATAAAACCACCAAAAACCAAAATGTTGCAATGTTTTTAGGTAGGAGTACTCTGGCAGTATATTGGCCCGTCTATGTATGGGATTCTTATTTTACCCACTGTAAGTCTATTCGGACCGGGAATGCTAGTACCTTTCAAAACCCCATTTATGGATTAAACAGAAACTATCATTTACAGACTCTGTTTAGAAAATATACACCAACAAAATAAATTAATCTACAAACTAATTGTATAAAAAAATATGTACAGTTTCAGGATCAAATGACCCAACGACAGTTGAAATTATGTTTCAGAAGTTTTCAGATGAGGATTTGTAATTTCGATTTTTTGGACTGTTTGGATTGTTCTCATCTTGGACGTTATTCTCACAACGTTTCGGCCAATGCAACCTCTGATTTTTTCAGGTGCATCTTATCGAACTCTGGCAATTGTGCGGAATTTCGAACTGAACCCTCTATTTAATCCATGTTGCCCCTGTGGCACAACGGATAAAGTGATAAGTAATAATCAGTTCTAACTGAGAATCTTCCGAAGGTTGAAGGTTCAATCATCAGTACAGGCGATATTAATAATATAATATAAATTACTCAAGACTGCTACACGGTCATGGCTGATGGAACGAGAATAATCTACCCCATGGATTAAATAAAGGATTCAGTTTGAAATTCCATAGAGATTCCTGAATTCGAAAAGACACGCCTGAAGAAAGTCTGAGGTTATATCAGCCGAAACATTATGAGAATAACATTGAAGACAAGAACAGTAGTCTGAATAATTCACATAATAAAGGCAGTTGACATGTCATGAAACCCAACAACCAATCAACGAACAACAAAAAAATAGTTTTTTTATAAATTACTTTTATAATATTTTGATATTGTGCTTTACTTACAGCATAATCTTTAATAATCAAAAGAATTTTTCTTTTAGGGAGAGGGTTGTTCATATCCGTTCTAATTCTCTCTTGAATTATTTTGCAGGCAAGGTAAATATATCGTTGACAATTTTAAAATGGACATGTTCAACTCTAGCCACATCTTATGTCAATGCATTATAAAAAAGAAGGTAAAAGTCCAGAATAGTTAACACTCGATAACTCATAAGCACAAAAAACAACATAATTAATATCAAACACATTAGAATGAAATTTTTTACATAACTCTCATAGTTTTAACGTCTATAACACTTTTTATTTCATACTTTTTAAAATCTGTCTTCTCGATAATCAAAAGTAATTAAAATGGCCGTCATGCCTACTGCTGTTGGCAGCCATTAAATCTAGATTGTCGAGCAGACAGATTTTAAAGAAGAAATAGTATGAAGTAAAAAATATTTAAATGTTAAAGCTATGCAAGTTAGGTAGAGAATTTCATTCTAATGCATTTGATATAAAATATATGGCATAATCATACACCGGTTCTCACTAGATCACCAAAGTTAAGTGACATTCAGCCTCGTTAGTACAAGATGGGTGACAATTTCGGAATATCAGGCGCTGTATGTGGGAGGACAGCAACATCTCCCTGCAAAAAACTGCAAAATCTAACTCATCTTCTCACCTGATCAAGATATGCATGCGACTGGAGCCTGCTTGTGAATTTGATATCCCTTCAGAGGAAACTGGTTCAATCTGCCCATGGTGAATGCCATACCAGAGACCAGGATATAAATGATGTATTGTTGTTTGATATTTTTTGCTTGTTTACAAGTTATTGAGTGTAAACTATTATATACTTTTACCAAAAAGAAATTTGTTTTTAATTTCTTGTTTTTTTTAATCTCAGATAAATTTGACATTTTCTTTTTTCCAGCTTTCATTCTCAGTCATTTCTCCTCTGGTGAGACAGACTTCTTCCGAGTTCGCTCGCAATTTTCTCTCGCCGCTAGCGATTCAGAAATGGCCAGGCTTTATTCGATCATCCATTTTATTTTATGGAATGGATTAAAAAAAATGAATATTTTGCAAAATCTGTTTTATAAATTTTGTTTCAATGCAAACAAAATAGATGCTTTATTGGCTTTATTTCATAAATCATCAACAAAGCTTTTTTTTTCTGTAGCAAATTAAGATTTTCAAAAGCGTTGTCATCTCTTCAGGTGATTTAAAAGGATTTCCTCGCAATTCCTTCGCTTCATTTCTGGTCAAATAAAAAAGATTTTACAACTAAAAATAAATCTGTTGTATATTTTTTCGTATTTTAAAACTGATTTAAAAGTCCGTGATTTTTCTTGTGTAAGATTTTAATCAATTGTAAGACTTATACACATTCCAAAAAAGAGCGTCTAATCTAATAGGTCCCATACTATCTAAAAAGCTCCAGCACCTGTCTCATCGCCACAATGTTGCATCCCTGTGTTTGTTTTACAAGTACTTTAATGGAATGTGCATCAATGAACCTGTTGCACTGATGCCTCCTTGACGTAAATACCCTGACGAACCCGTCAGTCAGCAAGATCCTACCCCTTCACTGTAGAGGTCCCCAGATTCTGGAGGGCTTTCTACTTTAATAGCTTCTTTCCTCGAACTGTTAGTCTTTGGAATTCCATCCCTGCTTCCTGTTTCCTTGGCTGTACTAACAAGCAGAAGTTTAAACAAGCATTTCGCTGCACAACTCCCCACTTAGCATGCCCCTAATTCTACAGTAACCTCTTATGTCTTGGTGGAATTGTGCCTTGTTTGGGGTAAAGAAAATAAAAATTAAAAATTAAAATTTTAAATTAAAAAAATATTATATATAATCTAGAATAGGTTAGTAAGACCCTTGTAATCCTATCAGATCGTCTTAACCAGGATTGTGTTTCTTACTTTACTCAGCAGATCTTCACACACTTTCTGGATACACATTCCTTCCATGTTTTTTGGTGTTTTGCCAATCTTTCCACTGCTAGCAAAGGAAGCTGTACATCGCTGCGGATTTGGTCAGTCCAGCACTTTGAAAGCCTACCACTTGGTATACCTTGTTTTCAGGACTTCTTATGATGACCTGGTCAAACCAGTTCATTCTTCGTGTGTTAATAAGCTCGATGTCATTTCGAAACTCAAGATTTTCTTTAATTTGGGTTATCTTACAGCAATCCAGACAGGTTTTGCCGGCCATGGTTTTCAGAGACTCGTTTTCAAATACAGAGAGCCTGTGTTTATCGTCTGCTTTTAACGTTTGAAATAGTATTCGCTTGAAAATACCGAATTGTAAACCTCTGTACTAGAAATTCATTGAATAGCTTAACATTGTCAATTGTAATCTTGAACAATACATATTGTTTCAATATCTCTATGTATAAATTGCTATACATTTAAGAGTAAGGGAGGTAATTCGGTATATATTCAAGTAAACGGAAGCATCAGTACTGAAACATTAGTATTGTTTGTAATATAAATAAGACAACTGTTTGTTTTTTCAAATTATTTTAATTATAAAGGTTTTATGTAAGTTGGGAACCAAAATTTGTAGAGAAAATTGGAGTTTTGTTTTATTTCACAATGTTTACAAAATATATGTTATTTTGCAAGTAGATTCGAATCTTTATTTAAATATGTAAATAGTAGTGGCAAAATATGCTTCTGTTCCTATGTGCATCTATCTCTATGCCAATAGATATTAAAAGCAGCAGCTAACCTGAAGTATTATGGTTTGTGAACAAGATGACAACTGTGTTTTTTTGTTTTGTTTTTTCTTTTCAAATTATAAAAGCTGTGGTTAGTTTGGAAGAAATAGAAAAAAAATGTCATTTTTTATGCATGGTCAAACTAGTTTTCCACTAAAACATAAAATCCAGGCAATTTAGTATATATTAAAGCATCAGTACTGAAGTATTAGTATTGTTTTGTATGTAAATAAAAAAAGTTGTAGGTAAGTTAAGAATTTTGTAAAGGAAACAGGAGTTTTGTTTGGTTTCATGTTTACAAAATATGTTTTTGTGTAAGTAGAGTCAATTTTTTTATTTACATATAATTTATAATGGCAAACTATATTTCTGTTGATATGTGTATCTATCTGTATGCCAATCGATCTGTCAAGCAGCAGCTAACTTGAAGTATTGTGAACAAGATGATTTAAAAAAAATTATATAAGGTTGTAGGTAAGTTTGAAAAGAATGGAAAAAACATGCCGTCATTTTTTATGCATGGTCAAACTAGTTTTCAAATAAAACAAGAAAATCATGTTTTTTATTTATTTTGCTTTAAGAAAATCACATCAATGGGTTTCTGAAATTAATTTTTTTTACTTTTGATCTTTTATTGTTTTGTTTTGTATTTTTAAAATTTATTTAAAAAAACTTTTGTATTTGAATTATTGGAAAATAATAAAACCGTTAGAAAGCCGTACAATGCAAATTAAAAAAAAAAAGTTGCATTGTATGGCTTTCTATCGTTTTATTATTTTTCAATAATTCAAATTTCTATATATCAACAAAGCTTTATAAACAATAACAATTCTCAATTTCTACTTGTTTTGTATTTATTCATTTGTTGTTTTTTTTAAATTTTATTTCTCTTTTTACATTGTTTTTTCTGTTCAAATTCCTGCAATATAAAACAGCCGATCCCAAAATGTGTATGTCTCCCTCCCCCTTCTTCGTACAAGAACGAAATTACCCTAAATTTCTGCTATCCACCATAAAAATAATATTGCCTATTGTTATCGTTTGCTAGCGATCAAGTAAGTTATCTCCCTGTAAACAAGGGTCCAAGTAAGTGATGATCTTTAATTGTTTAGTCATTGTTTAGCGATTCCTTAGTTTGATATCGAACGAGACTTTGTCTCGCTGGTTCTAGTTCTGCATGTTTACTTTCCATTTAATTCCGACACATGTGAGCAGCAGCAGCAACAAATATCCCTTTTTATTTTATTTTTTTTTATTTTACATTGAAAAATTTTATAGAATGTTCAGTGCTTCCTTACAATCAACACTACCATGAAAAAATTTTTTTTTTTTTAAATAGTCCAAATATTGGTATATGTGTGAGGGAGAGTCGTTTCGGTATATAGCTGGAAACTGAATATGAATAAAAAGGACTGCAACTACAGCTTAAGACATACTTTATTCTTCTCCGTCCATTTACCTGGTCAGTAATCAAATTTAAAGTTGTTTGAGTGTATAACCTTTTAAAGATATCTCAACCTCAATGTTAGTTAAATACAGAAGAGATAAGGGAATATGAAAAGCAAGGTTTTAGATATATATTCGAATATACAAAATTCACATAAATTTGGAAGAAAGTAGGAAAATGTTCTTTGTTATGATAAAAGTTTGCTGAGTTCACTGAATATTATACGCTGTTGTGGATGTCTATTGCAAGACTTAAGTGTGTCTGACTATAGTAGGACTTATGTGAAAGTGGCAAGTGAAAAGCTTAATAGTAGTCGCTGTGAGAAAAATTCAACATTAGGTGTCATCAAAAGGGAAGCGGAAAAGGATATTTAACTGTTCTTTGAAAAGCGACACCTAGGTTGAGGAGGTGAAAGTGGGTGGTCACATCTGTTCAGCAAGGTTTTTTAAGTAAGGTGCCGTGAATGCTACATATTTCTGACTGGGATCTTCTAGTAGTCTGCATTTCTCATGTGACCATACGTCAACTTGATCGGCACTTATAACTGAAAACTGAATGTGAATAAAACGTACTGCAACGACAACTTAAGACATACTTCATTCTTCTCAATTCATTTACCAGTAATCAATTCGAGAGTCGTTCGAGTGTTTAGCCTTGTAGAGATAACCCATCCTCGATGTTACTTAAATACACAAGAAACAAGGAAATAGGAAAAGAAATTATAAACATTACGCCTTATAATTTTAATTATTAAAATGTAGCTGCAGTTTGTGCTACATAGGGATGACAAGTCACAGAGTAGATATCAGGATCAAACAATACATGCCTATTTGTGCTACATAGGGGCGACAAGTCACAGAGTAGATATCAAGATCAAACAATACATGCCTATTTGTGCTACATAGGGACGACAAATCAAAGAGTAGATATCAGGATCAAACAATACATGCCTACAAAAATTTGGCAGTCAAATTATTTACCATCAGACGTTCTGAATAATGCATACAGGTCGTCAATTGCAGAACATCTTATAAAAAAACGTATATGTGCCTCAAATTTTAGTATTGACTTATTTCCCATTCTCAATAAGTCACACTCTCACTATCACCTTAAGATACTAAAAACTATATATATATTATATTGATGTGACCTTCTCTGTATACAGAGATAAATTCTTCTTGGACTTATTTTAATTTCTATTTAATATATATATATGTGTGTGTAAACTAGTAGATGGCCATGAGCAAAATACACATAAAGATCTTGTTTAAATGTATATATATTTATATATATTCTTCTTCTATTGTATAAAGGGCAGTTGTGTGTGTGTGTGTGTGTGTGTGTGTTCAGCTAAAAGTAAAAACTACAAAACAAACACTCACAAAGTTGGTATTTTCTTGATCGGCATTGCCACGAGTGAATAATATCTAAAAAGATGTAAAAATTATTCATTCTTTGGCCCTAAACTGGCACAGATTTCGTCAGGGGGAGAGGTACGTTTTCCAGCCACTAACTAAAGGAAAGTAACTCTGGTTTTTCTTTTTAGAGTTAATTCCCTTACACCGACTAGAGTTGTCTGTGTGTATGTCCAGAGAGAGGAATGGGCTGGGTGGAGAAGAAAGAGAGGGAGGGGTAAAAAAAGAGAGAGATAGAAGTTATGTTACACTTTGTCCTTGGCAATGGCGAGTATATATATATATATATTTTTTCAAAGCCGCCGAATAAGTGTTAAAATTATCACTGTTTATTTAGCTATTTAGCGGTGGCCGAGTAGTTTTAAACGCCGGGATTTGAGTTGTATGTAAAAATACTCGAAGCCCGGGGTTTCGAAACGCGTGACCGGTAGTGAATAGTTATATCTATGCTGATGAGCCCCGATTAAAAAGGACGAAACGTATATGTACATAGATAATAAACAAAACAAATATTTTATATATATATATATATATATATAAAGAAAGCTCATCAAATTCTCATATACTGCCATCCATACATTGTGTCCTACAAACTCACTATTTCAGTTTGAATAGCGAGTACTATATTCTTCAGATCAATAAAATGTTAATAGATCTAGTTGCTTAATTAGACCAACTCGGAAATATTTTTAATGGCAAAACTTTTTAAAAGGGATGGGGCTTAACTCATTATTCGTCTACAAATTATATATCTTGAAACATACAAAATTCACATTTATATGTGAATTTTATACTTGGAAGAAAATAGGAAAATGTTCTGGGGTGAAATCTTTATGATAATAAAAGTTTGTTTATATTATATTATTTATATACATTTATATACATTTATATGAATGTGATATGCAGGAGCGGCTGTCTACAGTAAGGTGTACCTGACTATAGTAGGAAGTATGTGACTGGAATGTAAGTCTGAAAAGCTTTATAGTAGTTGCTGTAAGAAGAGTTCAATATAAGGTGTGATTAAACAGGAAGATGAAGGAAAGATAATAAAGTGTTCTTTGAAGAGAGTTGCTTGAGGAGGTGAGTAGGTGAAGGTGGATAGTCGCATCCATCGAGCAAGGTTTTTGAAGTGAGGCGGGAGATGCAGGAACAGACTCTGATCTTGACATTTCTACTGATTTGCGTTTTGTATTTTGTAGCTTTTGTTGGGTTTTATAATCTCGGTGAAATCTCATCGGCTCACAAAACACACTTAGTATTTAAGCAGAGACACTTATGATTGTGCTAAAAATAAACATGTTTATATTTATTGGCTTTACCAGAAATGTTGCGTGGTGCCACCTGCGTATGAACCATTTTTGAGACTTTTTATTTTGACACACCGGTTTTCTGAATGGTTGGATCATTTTACCGCTCCAGAAAGTATGTCACTCCTGGCACAATCCTCTACCTGTATAAGAAAGAATCAGATGCGTCCTAAGATGAAGTACTGTTGCCATATCGGGGGGGGGGGGGGGGGGGGTACAGAACACCTTTTCTTGCCTTGACAGAGTACAAAATTGACTTTGCAATCGAGTAGAGGACAATCTCTTCTCTTTCTCACAGAAGAAACGTTGCTAGTCTTTCTCTACTCTATCGTTATTTTCATTAAAGGTGCTCGACTGAGCTCCAATCTCTAGTTCTCTCCCCCATTAAAAAATTTAAAGCAAGAACTAGTCTAGCTACAATCACTGCAAAGAACTTTCCTTTCTCCCTCTGCGTACCTAAAACGAAAAAAAACAACGGTTCTTCCCTAGAACTTCCCATCTGTAAAACACAATACCATGAGACTGTTTCTCAACTGACTACAACATGATCATTTTCAAGGGCAATGTTAACAAATGAAGAGTTTGAATGCAAAACACAATAAATGCTATTTTCAAAATTGTGAAGCTATCAGATTACAAAAAGTGTAGCATTTCAAAACTCTGCCACAGCCCAATATTGTGTGATATCAGCATCATTTATCATTTGTTTTCAATTAAGACAAGCTTTTAATCGAAATTCATCATTTATCATTTGTTTTCAATTAAGAAAAGCTTTTAATCGAAATTCATCATTTATCATTTGTTTTTGCTTTCAATTAAAAAAAGCTTTTAGTCGAAATACATCAATTATCATTTGTTTTTGTTTTCAATTAAAAAAGGCTTTTAGTCGAAATTCATCATTTATCATTTGTTTTTGTTTTCAATTAAAAAAAGCTTTTAGTCGAAATTCATCATTTATCATTTGTTTTTGCTTTCTTAAAAAAAAGTTTTAATCGAAATTCATCATTTATCATTTGTTTTTGTTTTCAATTAAAAAAAGCTTTTAGTCGAAATACATCATTTATCATTTGTTTTTGTTTTCAATTAAAAAAAAGCTTTTAGTCGAAATTCATCATTTATCATTTGTTTTTGTTTTCAATTAAAAAAGCTTTTAGTCGAAATTCATCATTTATCATTTGTTTTTGTTTTCAATTAAAAAAAGCTTTTAGTCGAAATTCATCATTTATCATTTGTTTTTGCTTTCTTAAAAAAAGGTTTTAGTCGAAATTCATCATTTATCATTTGTTTTTGTTTTCAATTAAAAAAAGCTTTGAGTCAAAATACATAATTTATAATTTGTTTTTGTTTTCAATTAAAAAAAGCTTTTAATCGAAATTCATCATTTATCATTTGTTTTTGTTTTCACTTAAAAAAAGCTTTTAGTCAAAATTCATCATTTATCATTTGTTTTTGTTTTCAATTAAAAAAAGCTTTTAGTCGAAATTCATCATTTATCATTTGTTTTTGCTTTCTTAAAAAAAGGTTTTAATCGAAATTCATCATTTATCATTTGTTTTTGTTTTCAATTAAAAAAAGCTTTTAGTCGAAATTCATCATTTATCATTTGTTTTTGTTTTCAATTAAAAAAGCTTTTAATCGAAATTCATCATTTTTCATTTGTTTTTGTTTTCAATTTAAAAAAGCTTTTAGTCGAAATTCATCATTTATCATTTGTTTTTGTTTTCAATTAAAAAAAGCGTTTAATCGAAATTCATCATTTATCATTTGTTTTTGTTTTAAATTTAAAAAGCTTTTAGTCAAAATTCATAATTTTTCATTTGTTTTTGTTTTCAATTAAAAAAAGCTTTTAATCGAAATTCATCATTTATCATATTTTTTTTTAATTAAAAGAAGCTTTTAGTCGAAATTCATCATTTGTTTTTGTTTTCAATTAAAAAATGCTTTTAATCGAAATTCATCATTTATCATTTTTTTTTTAATTAAAAGAAGCTTTTAGTCGAAATTCATCATTTGTTTTTGTTTTCAATTAAAAAAAGCTTTTAGTCAAAATTTAGATTTGATATGATCATCCTTTTATTATTTAATTTTTCAATTTAAAGAAATTGGATTTATTGCGTTTTGCATTTGAACTATTCTAATTCTGTCCATTCCACCCATCGTTTCCAGTTCTCTCATAGTGTTATTCATCGTCCAACTGACAATCTCTTTAATCCTTATCTTCGATGCCTTCGGGCCTTGATAAGTAGTGACCCATGAGTTAAAAAAAAAAAGAATATCTCTACAAGTACTCCAATAATTATAAATTCTTCGAATCTCAGTGCATTTCTATATTTATTCCGTACAATCACCTCACTTTAAAAAGAAGTTATTATTTTTTAGTAGTCCGACTTTTGGTGTGCATAGATTCACCCTTGGCATGTTGGTGTATTTCGTTAACAAAGAAAGAAGAAAAACACACTTTACTTAATCATGAGTAAAATCCAAATTTTACATAAAAAAGGAGCATGATACTATTAGAAAAGTAGTCTTCTGCAGAACTCCTTATCAAAAATAAAAAGTAGAAGAAAAATAAACACTGACATACCATTGCTTTCCAATCAGCAGCTTCACAGGTGGATCGAGCAAGTGTTTAGGTCATTAGAAGAGGTTCCTGGCACCATGTTTCAGGCTATGTCCTCCTTACAGTGTATTCCCATGGTGATTCCACTCCTCTTTAGAGCCCTTCAATTATTGATGGTGGCTGGATTATTGGCTGCGTAGTATAGCTTTACAGCCCCGCTACTCACAATTTCTTTCTCTCTCAGACAACCCCTCCAGTGCTTTCAAGCCAGATAGCATCGTCCCTCTTCATCCAGATAAACAACGATGCTTTCTCTGCTGCTTTCTGCACTTTCTCTCTCGATTGCTTCACTTCAATTTGATTGAAGCCTATCTCATGTCTAAGCAGTTGTAGGAGATTTCTGTCGACATATCCTCCTGCAGGATAACTGTGACTTACTGTCTATCCCATAAAACAATGTTATGTATAATAAACACATATATAAATACATATATTTACATACAAAACCAATATGCACCCATACACAGATTCATAACAGGTATAAAAAAGTGGTGACGGTGGCTCAGTGGTTAATGACATAGACTGAAAACCTTTCATCAAACTCACACCTGACCTTGTGTCTAACCCCCTGGAGAGGAGGTAACTAAAAGAACAGATATAAAGAAGAAAAGATAGTAAAAAGACACCAAAAACATTACTTTTACCAGGAATTGGCATCAGTATGTGATACATCATTTGCTAAGTGCTCTAATAAGCTATCACAACTAATCCACAGGAAAAATTAAAAGGAGCACAGAATCTTCATCCGATTTCTTTTTTGTTCATTTCACAAGATATAACGATTTTTCTTCTATATACAAGAATTACTTTTGTTGTAAATTTATCTCCAATTTTGTTTATAAAGTTGCTCTTGGCTTTTTGTAAATTGTCTTGTAATATATATATATATATATATATATATATAAGATAGATGAAAGAAGAGGGATAAACATGTACGAATGACAAATCTATTTCAACTTCGATTGTTCAATGCAAGGTATACTCGGTAAAAACATGTTTATTATTCTTTCCTTAAGCCAAGGCTTTTCAAAGATTGAAATCTTATCATCAGAGGAATTATATAGATAGATAAGTTGCCAGTGGAAAAGCCAAAATTCAAAATTTACTGAATAATTTTTCAAATTTTGAATTTTGGCTTTTCCACTGGCAACTTATCTATCTATATAATTCCTCTGATGATAAGATTTTAATCTTTGAAAAACCTTGGCTTAAGGAAAGAATAATAAACATGTTTACCGAGTACACCTTGCATAGAACAATCGAAGTTGAAATAGATTTGTCATTCGTACATGTTTATCCCTCTTCTTTCATCTATCTTTATAATTGCTCTATCTCGTATATTGAGCTTAAACCATTTCACTAGATTCTATCTACTAAAAGTATACTTTTAGTTTCATATTTTATTTTATTTTATATATATATATATATATATATATATATATATATATATATATATATTATATATGTAGGTATTAATAATTTAATATTTATTTATAAATATTATATATATATAAAGTTAGGTATGTGTATATTTCTATGTATAGGATTCACTCCTAAATTAATGAACAAACCATTATAGAAATATATATTTTATGCAACACGGTGAGTAATGTGGCCACAATATTTGTTATAAACTTAAGTAAAACGTTTCCAAATCCTTTTTACTCATAAAACTTTACTTTTTTTAAATTACAAATTTTTTTTTAGATTTTTGGCTTAAAAAAAATTTCAAAACATTACTGTTATTCATGTTTCTTCCAAGTAAAATCTATTTTTAGAAATATGTTAAATTCTTCTCAAAATTGGAGAGTAGCAATTTCCAATCGCCTGAAAACATAAAAACACATTTCTTCACTTAAAAAGAATGAAGAACCGTCTACAGAACCTAAATAGAAAATGTTCTAAAAATAAAATCTCATTAAATTTTGATCATAAACATTTTTATTTATTCATATTCCAAACTCCTGTTTTATATCACTGGCAGGACTCCGTGGAAATTCCATGATTGCTTTCTTCATCTTCTATATAATCATTTTGGTTGTACCTCCATTAGATAGTGACACCATAACATTGCTAAATTAAAGGGATGCAATTTATTTAAACTCGACACAGTTTTATTTGTACATGTAAACAAGAAGCAGATGATAACTGATTTTTTTCTAAGTTAATTTAATTACAAAAGTTTTAACTAAAAACTTATTAACCAAAATTTGTAGAGGAAAAATGCGTAAAAACAACAATAAAACACAAAAATAAAGCAAAGTGAAAAAATGCCATTCGTTTGTACATTACAAGACTTAGCAAAAAATATGCGACCAGAGGGGGCATATTTTTGCTAATGTATATAACAAACGAACATACTACACTGCACCCCTTCCCCAAAAGGAGGAGGTAATGCCTAGGATGATGGTCTCATGGCAACAGATTAAATATTAAAAATAAAGGAGTTAGTAAAGCTTGGGAGGATTATATTGTGATAACAGAACAAATACTACACATTCCCGCCACCTCAAAAAAGGAGAAGGTAATCTCTGGGAAGATGGTATCATGACCACAGAACAGATACTACACTGCCCAATATCCGAAAACGGGAGGAGGTAATGCCTGGAGGGATAGCATCATGATGCACAAACGTGTATTATGAGAGACTGGTCTCATGATAACAAAACGAATACAACACTATCCCCTCCCCCTAAATTGAGCATTAAAAGATAATAGTTTCAGCTTCAGACAGATAGATACTAAATCTCCATTAGTAATAGGTATAGGCTACTGAGGCAAAATATATATTTTTTTACTAATGATAATCCTTATCCTCAAGTGGCTATAGGCCTTGATAAGTGATGACTTATCAAGGCCTATAGCCACTTGAGGATAAGGATTAATGAGATGGAATCATTGTCAGTTGAAAGATGAAGAATGTTATGAGAGGATTAAAAATGATTAATCGAATGAGCTGAGTTTGATTGATGGGGAGTTTGATTGATGGGCAAGCATTTGTTGACATTGGATTTGAAGATTACCATGTTATATAAGGTTTCTTTTCCGTTGTGGTAGAAAAACGTGTTCTTGCTATGAATGTCTTACAAAGAGATTAGAGCTCAGTCGAGCACCTTCCATGAAAATAACGATAGAGTAGAGAGAGACTAGCAACGTCTCTTCTGTGAGAAAGGAGCTGTAAGGAACAGAAGAGATCATCCCCTAGTAAATTTTGAACTCTGCCTAGGCAATAAAGCAGTACTTCATCTTAGGACGTATCATGTTACACATTTGTTTATATATCATTCACATGAAATACTGTATTTTAGTGAAGGGAATGCAAAATCTCCCCCAAAAAACACGTTTATGTTTGTACCCATTACACCAGTGTCATTTTTACTCTAAATATAGCAAAACATTTCATAATAAAGTCTACTTTGATTGAATGCATACACATTAGCAGTGTTACGGTCGTGCTAACTATAGGAGAAATAAGCACAATCTCTATTTATATCAAGTTAGGTATGTGTATATTTTTATATATTTCTATTTAGAGGATTTACTCCTAAACTAATTAACCGATCATTATAAATTTTAAAACACAGCTGCTAGGTGGAAGCCCGTCGTAAAAATTCAAATACTTCCGATTATTGTGAAATTTGAACAATATACATTCGGCATCAATCATTAAATGTTCCCCCGATTTCAGTTTCTTTGAAGTATTTTAAAGTTTTTTTTTGGGGGGGGGGGTATAATATGAGCACAATCTCCCATTTGAAAATTCGAATATTTCAGATTTTCATTAAATTTGATCCAGAGTCATTAAATACCAATTAAATAAGATTCTGTGAATTTCAATTTCTTAAGACCCCTTAAATTTTAGACATTTTCTAGAATCAAAATCATGTAATGTATTTTGATTAAAATTGGAATAAGGATTCTAAACATAAGGCTTAATATGATTATATATTGATTTTAATCTTAATAAGGGGACATAAAAGTTGTGCAAAACTGTTCTATTTGGGGAAATTAATTTTACCCTTCCTGGGACGGGTATTCTTCTAGTTAATGTGTAAACGTAACTAAAAATTTTCTTAAACTAAGATAACATTGGTTTTGTTTTCATGAGACTTTCATTTTGGATAAAGTCATTTCGTGAAACCTATTGCTGTTAATTTTGGTTCCTGTTACTTTTAAAGATTCCTTAAATGTTGAACTGAAAAATATTTTTAGTTTTTAAAAAATGCAAGGAAAAAAAATGTTTGAGCGACTCTATCATTTTTTTCTAAATCTTGAAAATGGAATAATCTTAATTCAATTCGTTTTAATTTCTATAGAAATAATTTTGGTAATTTCATTAATTTTACAAATATCTGAAAAATCTGCTTTAAATAAAATAAACATTTTTCAAAATCTTTCAATTTATTTCGTCTAACTTTTATCTAAATTGTCTAAGAATAATTTTAGTGCTTAAAATAAAACTTAAGAAAGCCTTATTAGCATCAACCTCATCTTAATTAATTCAATAGATGAAGAAATATGGGTAGAAAAGTTGCAACCTAATTCTAATTAGGTTGCAAATTTTCTTTGGCTATTTCTGTCATTGCTTCTTTCTTTCCACCTAAATCAATTTTTCATTCTATTTGGCTTCCCAAAGTGTTGGCTTTTATGCAATCGGCGCCTCTTTGTCATTCAACAAAATCCAAATGAACTGAAAAATGGCAATTCTTAATTAGATTCAAAATCTTCCTAATCTTAACGGTCAGCTCATTTTTAGAATTTTAGTTTAAATTCTCTGTGATTTCAATTCAACTCTTAAGATTGCCAAAAGGAAAATTTGTTTTTTAATCTTTTTAATATGAACTAATTATAATTAAAAAAATGATTAAACTAGTTAAATACTTTCATATGGTGTAATTATGATCACTGAAGTTAAAAAAGAAGAGAATTTAAAAAAAAAAAAAAAGTTAACATCACTTTTAATCTCCAATGTTAATCTGGACGAACTTGTGTTTTTGTCTGTCATTTTGTTCACCTTTTGATCTAGGTTTCCATGATATTTTACAGGAAGTTGAAACTGACCGAACAAGATTTTATGAGAAAACTGTCCCAAATATGTAAAGTTTCCGTTACTATATCTTAAAGAAAATTTAATAAGTATTAATGGTGATTTTTAAAACTAGCAAATATGTGCTCTCTGCGGTCGCTTATTTTTGCTAGCCTGAGAAGATGAGATCATGACAAACAAATATATACTACATTGCCCCCCCCCCCTCCAAAAGGAGGAGGTAATGTCTGGGAGGATGGTCTCATAACAACAGAGCAGATACCCCAAACTCTGAATTTAGAATTGAAAGTTAGTACAATTTAATAGAAGTAATAGTATAGTTTCGGCTACAGACATAGCGATACCAAATCTCCATTAGTAATAGATGAAACTGGTTACCTCAGGAAAACTCTTGTTTGTCATCAAGAAAAATGGCCCTTAAATTTACAAATATCTAATAATACGTTCATTATTTTTCCGCCCACATTTAACAAAACTTGTGCTCAATCATTTTTTACATTGTTAAAATAGTAGTGATCGCAAAGGAAGACAACTCATGCTTTACTTGCTAATTTTTTGTTATTCTAATGTATTTATTTCCTGTTGAGGAAACGACCAAGATGTCCAAATCTTTTAACAAAGCATAATTCGGCTTCAGACATACAGATACCAAATCTTCATTAGTAATAGATAAAATATATTATCAGGCATGTGTACAAAGTATGATGACATATGAAAGTGAAACCTGGCCAATGAGGGTTTGAGAACATGTGTTGCATGGAGAGAAATGATATGAAAATGATACAATGGATGTGTAATGTGAGTCTTAAAGACAGGCTTAGATTTGATGACAATCTCGACAGTATCGGTAAATGTGTGCAGAACAGGAGACCTTGTTAGTTTACTCACGTTGAACGAATGCATGAGTTCTTGGGTTAATAGATATAGAATAGTTGAGGTAGTACGGTCAGTTAATAGGGGAAGGCCAAGGAAAACATGAGAGGAAGTGATAAGTATCGCTTTGAGAGA
>OY744515.1:81558776-81701276 GCA_963556195.1 Sepiola atlantica
TGTCTGCAATGGGAAATCAATTCGTTTTTAGAATTAATAGTATTTAATGATTTATTAGCTGTGGCTATTGCGAAAGTTTCCAAAGTGCAAAGGTTGCAGTGTGGAGCTCCTGGGGTGTATGATCTAGATTGTTTCAATATGGACCAATGTAAGGAATAGGGTGTATTATTGCTTTTAAGGTTTCTAATTAATTTAGAGAGCGAGGTACTAGGGTTATTGTTATTTAATTTAAATGATTGTATGTGGTTTGAGATCCTTATCTTAATTGGGAAGGCGCTAAGACCTATATATGTGTGAATTTTGCAAGGTGCAGAAATTGCATTTGAATAATTAGGGTCATTGGTAACTGTTTGAGAGGATGGATCTGATACTATATTAGCCTGGGGTCTTGGGGTAGGGTCTAGAATAACCGGTGTATTACTGCTAATTGTATAGGGTTCAAAATTACTTGGTGAAGATGAGGAGTAAGATCTAAGGAGGTCGTTAGTTGTATTTTGAGATATCGGGGCAGAGGAATGGGAGGAGGTACGTAAAGGTGGTAGGGTTGCCGAATCGGGGTTCGAATTATAGTTAGAGTTCTGTCGGAATTCCTTAATAGTGCACGCGTATACAACATCACTATGAATGCAATCACCATTAAGAGGACATTCTCTGGGTCTACGGCAATTACAATTATTTTGGGAAGGAAGGGTGGGAGATTGTTGGGCAGTTTTTATTTTTTTATTATTGGAGGAAATTATATTTTGTGCTATGTTAGGCATAGTGGAGTAGGAAATTTTAATGGAGTTTTTATTTAGTATTGTGCAATATTTATGGGGGTATCTAAAACATTTGTCTAAGATTTTAAAAAATTCTTTCGGGACGTTAGTTTTTACATTGCAATTGAAAGGAGGGTTAAACCAGATATTATTTTTCCTTCTTGACTCATTTTTTAAAGAAGTTTTTTGAATTTCTTTAATTTTTAATTTTAAAAGAAAACTTTTTCAAATTTGGAACTTTGACAGTCCCACCCTGTCAACTTATCAATCATAATTTTTCCTCTGATGATAAGATTTTAATCTTTGAAAAGCCTGGTTTAAGGAAAGAAAGAGATGAAAAATAAATGTTTTTATTAACTAAACTACTCCTTGTTTTGAACAACTGAAAATACCGATTTGCTTCCATTTGCAGGTCTTACTAATTTTCATTGACGTACCATATTTTTTGCTCTATCCAGTATATTGAGCTTTCCTTATTTCACAATAGGTCCAACTCTCTAAAAGTTTACCTTTTAGTTATAATCTACATATATATATATATATATATATATATATATATATATATATAATTGTTTTTTTATGCTGATCCTTTCTTTTCACGTCTGTTCTTTTACTTTAGATCCTTCGTTTTATGGATGTTTAAATTTCTGTTCATACCTTCATCGTCTCCTTCTTAGATTCATCCTCTCGACTTCTTCCAACATATTGAAAAGTTCTGTTGGATATTTACAACAATAAACCAAACAGACATTCCTTTTGTTTTGTGTGAATCGGAGGATAAACTTAAAAAATGAACACGCACATGACATTACGTACGCATACATGCCCGAAGCGCCTTGCTTTATTTACACAGGGGTGACTATATAATAGCCCCCTTCAAAAATTAACTAAGGACTGATAACTCTGATCTCTATACAATCGACAGGATTAAGGAAAGACTATGAATATCATCCCTATAACAATTAGTGTATTTTAGTAGGATTGACGAAAATGCTAATTTTTAACAGTTATTTCATTAGGATATAACAGAGATCCTTTATTTATTCAATGGAAATAGGTTTTAAGGATGTGCTCTGTGCTTTAGCTCTGAAAGAAACTGGAAAAGGGAGAGGGGGAACTGGTGTATTAGGTTTTTATATTACGTGCAAAATATTGTAACATGCGAACGTGAATATTTTGGCACTTCTGATTGCCTGAAAGAAGCTGCTGATTGAGAACTTATCCAATCGAGAGTCAATACTTTTAAACAACATTCACTGGCTCCTGCTGTTTCTATATTATACATGCATTTTTGATGAATTGTCATGCACTTTATTTCATAATTGTGATCAGCATATATATATGTATCATAACACACAAAGCACATGTTTTATTTACACGGGGACAAATATATAATAGCCTCCTACAAAATTAACAACAAAAAGGAACTAGGGACAGATAACTCTGATCTGTATACAATCAAGGGGATTAGGGAAGGGAGATAAATCTGACCCCTATTATTATTAGTTTATTCTAGTAGTACTAACTCAAGTGATAATTTTAACAGTCACCACATAATGCATTGATAGATTTGTGGGAAGTCAGAGAGGTGATACAGACAAACATAAAACGTTGCAAGTTTTTATAACCTACTCTCTTTCTTTCTCTGTTCGTTTAGTTTACTCTTTCCTTTCTGTATCTAGTGGAAATGCGATGCAGTCAAATCAATAACTTTTTGTTCTGTCGTCCGTTCCCGAAATTTAAAAAAAAAAATGATTTCACATAAAGGTACGAATTCTACAATTTTCAACCAATGAAAATGATTAGCGCTAGTTTGAAATGATAAATTTTGCGAGCTGCGGTATGAAATACTAATTGTCAATAAAACAGTAACTTGACAACCAAAAACACGAAATTAGTCAAATTGAGCCAGAAACAAGACAATCCGCTAACACAACATTATGCTCAGCTCCCTCACGCTTCGAAGCAGAGGAAGCAAACGACTACTCCACTTACATGTACACACATATTCATGCACACTAACAAAGGGCAGCATATACACACATTGATAAATCACAATTATTATGCAAATATACACACACTACTACAATGCCTCCTGAACTCACACATGCATATTCAAACTTGTGGTGGGAGCAACTGGCCTAATGAAAAATATACTAAAAATATTTGGAAGACCAAAATACAGATATCAGCCCTAAAAGTAACACCGTCTATCCTTAAGAGTCCTCAGATATAAATTTAAATCATAACAACATTAAGCCCCTTGATCTTTCCGAACTAATTGAAATAAAAAAATTTAAAAAACAGAAAACAAACATATAGACACTCGTGTCTTCTTCCACACTGTGAACATTCTACAAACACAAGAACTTTTAACTTTAAAAAAAATTAATTTACTCTGTCAAAATATCTTCCACACCACTGTAAATTGTAAATATATAAATATGTTTTGCTCGCTAATCATGTTTTTAGCTCCTTCATTTAACACACCCTTTTGGTGAATTTGACCTTTTCTAAATGATGACCCCTTTTATTACTAAATGGTGACCTATTCTCAATACTTCATAACATTTATTTCTATCCATTTTTCTCATTTGACGCTTATAACATTTACAATTGTCAGCGTGAGTCTTGGTACATTTTAAAAAATGCAACTGTTGTCTATACCCTATCCAAGCCAGGATCCATGCTACAGATTTGCCGTCTAGACTTCCCCAACATCTTTAAAAGTTCCCCTTCAATCCTGTCTCACATGCATGGAGTATCGTTGTCACATCTGGATTGGTGCACCATCTACTAGTCTCTCCCTCTTAGACAGGGTCCAAAAAAGAGTCGCTAATCTAATAGGTCCCTCATTACCCACCAATCTCCAGCCCCTGTCCCATCGCCGCAATGTTGCAACCCTGTGCTTATTTTACAAGTACTTTAATGGAATGTGCTCTGATGAACTAGCTTGTCTGGTTCCCCCTTGACGTAAATACATCCAACAAACTCGACATTCACTGTTGAGGTTCCCAGATGCCAGAGGGGTTTCTACTCTAATAACTTCTTTCCTCGAGCTGCCAGCCTTTGGAACTCTCTCCCTGCTCCCTTGACTCTACCGACATGCAGAAATTTAAGTGCAATGTGAGCAAATATCTTGCTGCACAATTCCTCACTTAGGATGCCCCTTTTAATTCCTGGGCCCTAATCCACAGTAGCCATTTACGTCTCAGTAGCAATGTGAATTCAAGTTAAAAAAAACATCTTTGTGGTACTGTTTTATATTACACTCTAACTTCTTGCTCATGTGTGGCCCTCTCCCATGCTTGTCTGTCTGTCTGTCTCTCCCTCATCTATGTGGATCCATCATAAATGTTGTCATTAGTTCTAGCGACAGTTCAATAACATCTATATTTGTTTCTCACTGAAACACTTTTCATTTTTAACTTCATGTTTCAATTTGTTGGATGACTTTTTTGATGTCTCAAACTTCCATTTTGGCTTTTAAGGAAGAAGAAGAAAAAGGGAATAAAGAAATGTATGTATTTGTTGTGAAAATAAGGAATAAAAGAAATTCTTTTTACTTATCTGCCCTACGTTTGTGCTCTGTTACCTCCTCCATTGTTGTTGAAAAAATGTTCATCCTCGTCGGGTTAAGCCGGCTTCTTTGCTCGCCTGCACTACGCCCCAACTCACGGCGGCTCATGCACGGCGATCTTCAGCAAGGTTGCACAAGATGGCTAACTAATCACGATTACAATGTCGAACGCTAACCATCTGTGGACCTGAGATCTCAGCCAAGCCCTCCTTGATGCTTGTTGTCCAAGTTCTCAGCTGTCCACTGATACACCTGTGCCACCCAGACAGAGAAGTAAGGAGGATTACATCACGAGTTAATTCTCCCTCTCGGTGACAAGCTGCATCCCCAAACTATCGACGATGTTGCTGCAACAAGACAGATGGCAGAGACTTTAGATTGAAGTGCTGACGTAGAACAGCAAATGGGACACGACTGGCCTGCCGCAATGCAAGATGCAGCAGGAGCTGTTATTGTCAAAACGTTCCAATTTCCGCCGTTCAACCATCCTCATTGGTCGTGTCTCACGACAGATTGGTAGTCACACCCTTCACACACCCCTACGCAATTCTCAAATATGTACCGATTTCTTTTTGTATAGTGGTTATTTTTTTTTTGTAATATGTTACAACAATCTATTATGTGATAATGTTACACTTTGAAGTAAGGAATAACACGATTACCAAACAAAACTAAACTCAGACAGATTTGAGCAAAGTGTTCCACTGCCCTTTTTACTATTTTTTTTCTTTTTGTTTACTCTATTTCCCAACCCTATCAACTACTTAAACTCTCTCTAGGAGCTTTTAGAAGTGTGCAGTAATTTCTAAATTGGCAGTACTCCCAGGTCCACTCTGACCCGGAGAAGTGGGAGTACCTGTCAAGGTCTCATCTCTGGGTTAAATAGAACCTATTTACAGGTTATTTATTTACAAAATATATGCCAACAAAAGAAATTAATTGTTATGATGTGATGTTTATCTACCCTATTTTAGGAATAGATGAACTTTTCCAAACACTATAAAAAGAGTAGTTACACCTAAGTGTCTTAGCAGTCATAGCCACAGTATCGAATGCAGACTTTCTGTAAGATACTATTTCTGTACTTCTGGAAATACACTCTTGTAAATATACCACCGTGTTGTGTTAATTATTATCGGCCCTTTAAGGTTACAGCATTAATCAACAAAACCTTGCAGCATAAAAACCTCATAAGAAGTGTCCATTTTGTAGGGGAGAGAAAGGATTCGTTTTGAGAAAAAAAAAGGGGAGGGAGTTACTCTTAGCTTGATTATAAAGACAAACTATTCTTTTATATTTTAAATCGGTGTTATTTATACATCGCTTCACCAAGCAACAGCAAGGGACCATGAACGGATTTTTTTTATAACAAGTTAAGAAGAAACACCATAGCACATGGGTAATGTATCAATAACTAGTTTGTCTACGTATCACCGCTACAGATTTTACCAAAATGAGTGGATTCGGCATTAAAGTAAAGTGGCTGACAATAGTTGAGGGTGACTCGAAGGCTCCCTTTTCATTAGTTGCTGCACCGAGATGTAGGGGAGGGTGCCACTCGTTTCCCAGGATTACTCCACTTATCCTTGATCCACACCTTATAATGCTGAGTGTTTAAGCAAGGGGGCATCAAGTACCATTTTCTGAGTCTTTGGTATGACTCTACTGGGGATTGAACCCTAGTCTTCTAGCCCATGAGCGAACACTCAAACCATTATGTCAAATGGGAATAACCCAAAGAGGGTGCATATGGTACGAAACAATCATAGCATCATTTTTTTACGAATGGCCAAAAGCCACTCGAGGATGAAGGTTAATAAGATGGAATGATTGTCAGTTGAGAGATGAAGAACCTTATGAGAGGATTGAAAATAATTGCTGGAATGGACTAAGTTCGAATATTTGTGGGTACGGTTCATAACAGGAATCTTGTTGACCAGACGTGAGGCTATTGCAAAGAAGCTCTGTTTGTAGAAATTCTGCCTGACGCTAAGCACATGAAGGAAGAAAGGGAAGTTTTGTGAATGGTGGTAGAAAACGAGTTCTTGCTGTGAATGTCTTACAAGTAGGAAAAATAAACTGATTATCTTCGATGTAGAAGTAGGAAAGCAGAAATTGAATGGCAGTTTCCTTTGGTGTTTTTTATCAGAACAGAATTCAAAGGGAACGGATGTAATGGTGACACCGGAAGTAAAGCAAATCAAGAAAGAAGCAGTTTCTGAAGATAAGATGACTCTCACACCAGGAAGAGCACTATCAAACTTGTCACAGTGGACTAAAAGGTCGAAGTCCTCCCCCCCCCCCTCACTTTCTCTTTCTATCACCCTCTCCTTTTCTCTCTCTCCTTTTTTCTCTCGTTCTGTCTCTCTTTCTCTCCTTTTCTCTCGCTTCTTTTCTCTCGCTTCTTTTCTCTCTTTTTTCTCTCTCTCCTTTTCTCAGTTTCTCTTTCTATTACCCTCTCCTTTTTTCTCTTTCTCTCCTTTTTTCTCTTTCTCTCCTTTTTTCTCTTTCTCTCCTTTTTTCTCTTTCTCTCCTTTTTTCTCTTTCTCTCCTTTTTTCTCTTTCTCTCCTTTACTCTCTCTTTCTCTCCTTTACTCTCTCTTTCTCTCCTTTTCTCTCTCTCTCCTTTTCTCTCTCTCTCTCCTTTTCTCTCTCTCCTTCTCTCTCTCTCTCCTTTTCTCTCTCTCTTTCTCCTTTTCTCTCTCTCTCTCCTTTTCTCTCTCTCTCTCCTTTTCTCTCTCTCTCTCTCCTTTTCTCTCTCTCTCTCCTTTTCTCTCTCTCTCTCCTTTTCTCTCTCTCTCTCTCTCTCTCTCTCTCCTTTTCTCTCTCTCTCTCTCCTTTTCTCTCTCTCTCTCTCCTTTTCTCTCTCTCTCCTTTTCTCTCTCTCTCCTTTTCTCTCTCTCTCCTTTTCTCTCTTTCTCTTTTTCTCTCTCTCCTTTTCTCTTTTTCTCTCTCTCCTTTTCTATCTTTTTCTCTCGTTTTTCTCTTTTTTTCTCTCTTTCCTATTCTCTCTCTTTCTCTCTCTCTCCTTTCCTTTCTCTTCCCCTACCTCGAAGTCTACAAACTGCTACCAATATACTACAGGGTTAGTGCCGTGTTCCATAATAGTCCTCTGTTGAAACTGCCCTTCTTTCAATGCTATTTATTGACGAGCAAAAGTCAGCATGTTTCACACGTTTATCTAGCGAGATTTTCTTTCGACCACAGGTTCAATATAACTTGTGACTTCAGGAGTAGCCATGTTTACCGAACATTCTGCATGCAAAATACATGCAAATCTATCTGGCTCCATGAAATAAGTCCCGATTTACTTACCTCCTTACGAGGGCAGAGTTACACACAAGGCCAATTTTTAATGTGCACTCTGGATTTAGGCAAAAATAAAAATTGCCTCAGTTTAGAAGGAGCTCTCATTCACTGACTGAGGACAGAAAAGATGAATTGCATCACCAGTCCAAGTACTCCACTCTACTCCTAGCTACTATGCTCCATAAAAGAAGTCATTCGTGTCTGATTTGAACTTAGATATCATCCTATGGATATTGGCCAGAGACAAATGTCTTCTACGTCAAAAAAAATAAGATTAAAAGCTTTTTTCTTTTTTATCGCCGCAATGTTGCATCCTTGTGCTTGTTTTACAAATACTTCAATGGATTGTGCTCCGATGAACTAGCTGCTCTAGTGCCCCCTCGACGCAAATACACTAGAACAACCCAACAATCGGCTAGGTCTCATCCATTCACTGTGGAGGTCCCCAGATGCCGAAGAGCCTTCTACTCCAGCAGCTTCTTTCCTCGTGCTGCCAGCCTTTAGAACTCCCTCCCTGCTCCCGGTTTCCCCAACTGTACCGACATGCAGAGGTTTAAAACTAATGTTAACAGACATCTTGCTGCACAGCTCCCAACTTAGGATGACACCCCAAAACTACTACCTAATTCTCAGTAGCCCATTATGTCTACAGTAGCGACCTGCCTTGTTTGGGGTGAAATATCATTAAGAAATTTTTTTTAAGTAATCAAACATTACAGGAATCAACAGGATAAAGATGCTGTTTATAAAAATAAAAGTTGAGAGATGAAGAACCTTATGAGAGGATTGAGACTGATTGCTGGAAAACGTTGTGCCCTCTGTTTTTATGGGCATCACATACGAAAGTATGTAACGTCCTCAGATGTTTATGCGTGACGTTGCTTATTATGGTTATGTATCATGAAGCCATTATCTTAGTTGAGGATGGCACGTTACATAAATATGGGTTATTCAATGTAACCCTCTCTCTCTTTTTGTGTTACATGTTAAATCAAGTGAAGAACACGAGGGTTGTAATGAATATCAGTGCAAACTATGGGATTGGGTTAACCGAGTTAAAATCCCATTGGATCTAGTATATTTACTTATGCTTGTAACGTTGTGCCTCCTGTGTTCTTTACAGGCACCATATATGAAAGACTGTAATGTTTCTCAGATGGCTATGCGTGACGTTGCTCATTATGGTTGTGTGTTATGAAGCCACTATCTTAGTAGTTCAGGACGGCATGTCAAATAAAACTGAAAGTTAGCACGTATTTGTTTTCTTCAGTTGGTCAATTCATCTAACATTTCCAGAAGTATCTTCTTCTCCCGCAGGTTTTATCGCAAATGAAGACTCCAAACACAAAGGATTTCACATCGTTTACTTTTATTGCTGATGTATGTTCACATTCTATACTGATTTCTTTATGCACAGTGAGCTCTCTGCCAGAGCTTCACTAGGAAGCAAAGCACAGTATATCTTCGTTACTCGATGTCAGTCTTTGCTCTGCCTTCGTTTTCGATCGACTGACCGTATTTATCTAAATCTATTTTTATTTTTACACATTCATGAATACCCAATGCTCATTTTACAACTTTACTTCCGATTTCATAAATACCAACCTGTCAAAACAGACGTCAGCCTTGAATTCCAAAAGCAACCATGAACTGCATTCCAATCTTTAACCTATATTTTAATACGCCACTTTCATAACAAAACCAGCTCTCGTCATCATTGTCATAGTAACTGTTACGCATTATTACATTAGTATTATTAGTAGTATTACTATTAGTATTTCCTCAGGCGTAATCTCCTTACAACTGGCACTAGTTTGAAACTATATTGGACAAAATGAAGTAATGATGATTGAGATAGAGCTCTTTTGAGAGATTATTCACATGAAACTGACCTTGTCTAGCTTTGCCCTCTTGGGGAGGCTGGTAAATTAAATACCTTGAGGAATGGATATAAATCAGTTGGAGGAAATCCAAACCAAATCTAAACAAAAGAAAAAAAGGTTTTTGATGATCAGGATAATCAAAGCTCGAACAGAGTTTATCTTAGTGATCCAGTCATCATCGGGATCACATCTCACATTGCACAACTGGAATGCAGTACATAAAGCATTTGCAGTTTAAGTTTCCAATCAACTTGTCAGTTTAACAGCGATGGCTGCTGCAGACAAAAATATCCAATGTCTGAATGGATTTGTAATTGAATCTTCAAGAATCAAGGGATAATCCACACAGACATTCTTCTCTCTCTCTGCACTAACTCTCTCTCTTTCTCTCTGCCATCCCCCCCTCTCTCTCTCTCTCTCAGCCCTCTCTCTATCCATCATCTCTCCTTTTCTCACTGTCAACTCTCTCCTTCACCCCTCTCTCTCTCTCTTTCTTTTCCATCCTCTCTCTCTCTCTCTCTCTCTCTCTCTCTCTTTGCCAGCCTCTTTCTCTCTTTGATACCCCAACCTTTCTTTCTCTCTCTCTCTCTTTGCTAACCTCTCTCTCCTCTTATCCCCTCTCCTGCCCTAATTTATATATTACTTGAAATGGAAACCATCTAAAAAAAACATTGCTAACCCTAACCTCCATTCGAAATGATGTCCCATATAAACTAATATATCCCCCCCCCCCCAGATGCTGGCAAACTTATCTGATTCTGCCATTGATACGCTCCTTGCAAGATGCCATTCCATTAGAATTTAGACTTTCTAAAAGAGATTTCATGCAATGATTAGAAAGTGGATTGGATTTCAAAGTGTGCAACCCATTTTTGTTTTGTTTGTTTGAGATAAAATAGCTGGCAAAGGAGGAAATCCAAAAGAGGATGATACGACAAAGCGGCAATTCTTGCCCCCCCCCCCACACCTGCAGCCCTGCAAAAACTATCCTTCCATGAAAAGATAAAATGTTTCATCACCCACCAAATATTACAAAAAAAGTATTTTTGAACTTTTATTGTCAAGTATCCAGAACAAAGTATTTCAATTAGATCTGAATTTGCTTTTATTGTAATTTCTTTCTTTTCTTTTTTTTAATGTCCAAATCAACATTTTCTGTTGGTGGGGTGGAGACATATTGATACTAACATCAGCACCATGAAAGAACAATTGCTCATAGACTAATATCAAGATACTAAGATTACAATTACTGTTTCTGGCCTTTGGGCTATAAACAAAATGTAGTATCTGTTCTGGTGCTACATTTAGTCTACTCTGTCCCATGAAGGAAAAGTCCTTCTAGACTGAGGCAATTTTTATTTTTGTTCCAATGCAGATGGCCCCGTTTTGGTGAGCTGCATTTTTCCCACATTAAAAACCGACCCTGTGTCTAACTTTGCTCTCATGGGGAGGCCAGTAAATAGGAACAACCACTGTAAATAGTTTCTTTCCCCCCTCTGTGTACCTCAAACTAAACAAAACTTCCATGAACAAAGTTTCTTTCCAGGAGATTCCCATCTATGGAACACAATACCATGGGGCTGTTTCCCTGCTGACTACAACATGGTCATTTTCAAGTCCAATGTTAACAAATTCTTGTCCTCTTAAATAATCAAATCCTGCCCATTTCACCCGTTGTTTTACACTCCTCTCATGGTGTTGTTCATTGTCCAACTGACAAACTCATCAACTCTTATTCTCAAGTGGCCTTTGGAGATTGATAAGAGAAATAACATCAAAAATATCATTGGTAATTATTTTTTTAGATACGAAGAAAAGTGACAAAACTGATAAAAAAAATCACAATTAGAGAAAGATAGATTTATGGTAGATTAGTAAATAGATATGCGAGATTGGTGAACGTGAGAAAGATACTACCTTGCATAAGCTACTCACTTTCTTTCTCCGTGCATTCGGCTTTTCCTTCTTTTCTTTTCATTTCTTCTGCTGTCTGTTCTGAGTTGAAATGGGATTCACTAAAATCAATTGCTTTCTCAACAATCACGACAAAGTTCTAAGAACTCATATAGAGTATTGCACTCAGGGCTGGGTTCCAGTGCCTTGACATGGAAATTGGAATGTAATATTGAGTTTGGAAGGCATACAAAGATTTATACAACTAATAGAAATACCAAAAAAAACATAATTACAGGGAAAGATTGGAAAAATTAGGATTAAATACTAGAGAGGTGATTTAATTTAAACTTTCACATTATGAATTTATGGAATTTCTAAATATGGTGGACATTTTTTTTTTTTGTATATTTCTTTTCGATTTAGAAATTGATTGTCTAGGCGAATGTTAAACTAAATCTATTAACAAATTGTTTTGCTTTTTTTGCTAATAGTCATATATTTTTTGGAATAAGTTGTCAGATCAAATAAAAAAAAAGAAGCAATATCATAGAATATTTAAAACAGCATTTTGGGGAACTATCAGATGAAATGTTTACACAATTTGGTCTGTATATTAATATTGTATTATTATTTAAGATGACCCCCAAAACTTTGACCCTAATTCTCAGTAGTCCCTTACGTCTACAGTGGCAACTTGCCGTGAATTAAGTTAAAAAAAATAGTGTACATCTTCTGTACATTGTTTTCTTGTTGTATAATTGAGCAGATAGTTAAATAGAGAGATGCCCAAAGAGACATACTAAATACTATAATAATTACTGTCATATTATATAGGGCAGAAACAATTGTCTGGTAATAAAGTGTTTTTAGTTGAAATCTGGAATGTTTTCTGAATAATTATTTTATGTTTTTTATTATTATTATTATTATTATTTGTACTCACTAGGAGTTCTCACACAGGTCATCAGTGATTGCTCACCGACAACCGGTGGTATTCTCTGGAGTCTGAGTGATAACAGGTCTTCCCAGATTTCCAGTATTCTCCACCTCTTTTCGATAGCCACCGCAATTATTATTATTATTATTATTATTATTATTTACCTCGTTGCTAGGAGGTTAGCCACAAGGTCAGGTGTGTTTTTGAGAAGCCAGCACATTGATAAGCACACTCTTGCCTACAAAAATGCCTGAGCAGCCCATCTGCCTTCCCCAGTGAGGGCGCCTCAACCGATTAGCAATAAACTAAATCCTTCTCAGAGAGAAGGTAAAGTCTTGGAGGGTGGACCTCCTAGGACTGAACAGAACAACATATATATATATATATATATATATATATATATATATATATATATATATATATATATATATATATGTAGAAGGATGAAAAGGAATTAGAAAAGCAAAAGTCAAATCTTTTTTCAATTCAGTTGCTCATAGCAAGGTATATTCCACGAAAAGGCAATTTATTCAAGTTAAATTTTTCCTTAAGCCAGGCTTTTCAAAGATCAAAAATTTAACTTGAATAAATTGCCTTTTTGCAGAATATACCTTGCTATGAGCAACTGAATTGAAAAAAGATTTGACTTTTGCTTTTCTAATTCCTTTTCATCCTTCTACATATCTATCTGCTCTATCCTGGATATTGAGCTGTATACTTTTCACAATAGGTTTTACCTTTCCTAAAAGTTCGCTTTTAGTTCACCACTTTATATATATATATATATATATATATATATATATATATATATATATACATGACATAATCATGTTAACACACCTTTTCTCGTTAGATCACCGAAGTTAAGCCATGTTGAGTCTGGTCAGTATTAGATGGATGACCATTTGGGAATATCAGGCGCTGTATGTGGACAACTAGCTATGTGCAAATAGCGTCACCAACCAGCAGTGCTTAGCGTGGCAACTATGGCAAAAAAACCCTGAATGACAGTCACCAATAAGATGGACGGAAACCAGGGAGGAGTTGCTCCTCCAGGAGTGATCAAAAAAACGCTGATGGTGAGATATATATATATATATATATATATATATATATATATATATATATATATATTAAGGAAAATTGTAAGTTAAAGTATTAAAACGATTCATAAGTTTCCTTAAGTGAGATTAATTGGTCACTTCGGATTCTTACTTTGGCTAGACAGGAGGTTGGAAAGGCCCGATTCAATCAATCGGCTGGTCACGTCATGCCCTAGTATCTATAAGTTCATCCCTAACCGTATTATTCAATCTGATTCTTCAAAAAATCAAAACCTTATTTCTCCCTTTTTATTTTTATTTTCCTTCCCAAATAGATACTAGAAGGTGGTGGCTGAGGGTCAATCATGTTGAGAACAAAGAAGATTATCCAATGCCAAAGAGTAATGTTTTTCTTGGAGTGGTTTCCTTCTAAGAGTAATGTTTCAGCTTTCACTGTGATATTTCCTTCTGAGAGCAATGTATTCTGAGATAATGTATTCTAGTTATCTACGAGCAATGTATTCTAGGAATATAAATTATTACCCTACTTATGGAATTATATTTGACAACTATATTTCAAGCTACACAAAACTAGTGGTATAGGTCTGTCGCTTGTAGTATTGTTGAGGTCTTTTCCAGCTTGAGTGTGATTATTCTCAAAGAGTAATGTCTTCAAAGAGTAATGTATTCTAGGAATATAAATAATTATCCTACCTATAGAATTATATTTCACAACTTTATTTGGCATTAAATAACCCACAGATGGTTGATATGCCATAAACCAAATCAAACCAGCCTATAATATCCTATTGACTCCCAATATTCTGTTGACGGAAAAGAAATTATGTATTATTGGTGACAGCTTGTATTTTTATGAAATCAAGCTCATACCTGCTCGTTATATAAATCCAGTCATGGATACACGTCCGTTTGTCCAAACCGCCATCTTTGTTTTCCAACAACAAAATAGATAACTGAACAATTCCCACAAGAGATGTTTCACTCTGTTAGGATCATGAGCACTTTTTACTCTTGATTGGTCATAGATTTTCTTGAGTTGCACATCTTTGTCATTTATTTTATTTTCAACATGCATTTGATCTCGTGTCCATTTTAAAAATTTTCTGGAAATAAAATTTCTAGACTTTCTGAAACATTTTATTTATTTTTAATTTGTCTTGAAATAAAACTTCTAGACTTTCTGAAGCATTTTATTTATTTATATATATATAATTTTTAATGTCATTTTTGCTTTCATTCCCCAATTCTTTCTTTGAGTTATTTCACATAGCATTGAAATCTTCAATTAAAAGGAAACAGGAGAAATGGTGTGCCGATTTAAGACGACTGTCATCTTCCTGACATCAACTTGGTAGACATTGAAAAGCAAACAAAATCTCGCAGGTCATAGAGAGATCTTATTCTTCATCCTTCAGTTCTACCAACAAATGCTTAAGACTCTTGCTGGCCTTTCGGTTAGGATCAAAGTTTGCTCCACGATGCCCACTCCCATTCTTATTTTCTTCTTGACCTCCCGAAATTAAATTCATCTTAGAAGAGCAACAATCTACTCTGAAAGTCCATCCCTTCTTCATTTTCTCCCACACAAATCCAACTCCCACTTAGAGATCAACTTGCTTGTTTTTGGTCCTAAACAAACCGGAAAACAGTGAGCAGTCTATTCCCTAGAAGGGTCTGTGAGTGTCTTACTTACCGGTTTTTATTTTTGTTGTCTCACTGCCAACTTCCAATCAATTTGTACATACATATATTTATGAATAAAACTTAAATCTTCCAACACTTTGGGGATATTTTAAATAGGATGTCCCCCTAGAGTAAATGTGGTATTGTGGTAACTGCCATGTTTCTAGCCAAGAGTAGGATAGACAAATGTTATAGTAAACAAAGGATGATCAACAACACTTATTTTTCCCACATTTTTTTTTATCGTCTTTAGCCTAATTTGGTCAAAATGTAACTTTTATATTTTTTACAAATAAATAATTCAACGTGGCCAATGAATTTGCACAGGGTCTTCAAAAGTCGTCATTCACTTAAAATTTTTACAAACATCAAAACTGTATTTTTGATAACTCATGAACAATGTATATTAAAAATGTATGTCATTTAACCGGATGTCCCCTACTTGCCACACATTTCTGCAAACGGCTCACAAATGATTGCATCACATTTTCTAACAGTTCCGGAGTTATTCTCAAGCTTTCTTCTTGTTCATTAAATGACTTTAATTTATCAATTAATTGTGGTTTGTTTCTGAAAACTTCATTTGTTAAGAAACCCCAGAGGAAAAAATCAGAAGGTGCTACTTTGCCATAATAATAATAACTTGTCTAACACGCTCTTATGTTGTGTACATGAAGATGGCAGTAAATCTAAAACAAGATGGCATAAACCAAGATGGCGTAAGAAAAATTATGCAGTAAAACAAATTTTGATTTTTATTTCTTTTTTTTAGTGTATAAGTTTTGTTATTATCAGAAATACAGTTTTCATGTTATTAAAATTTTAAAATAGAAGATGACTTTTGAAGACCCTGTATATAAAAGAAGTAAAACAAGATGGAGTAAAACATGTTGGTGTATTAAAAATGATGCAATGATGCAGTAGAACCTATTTTCATTTTATTAATTTTTAGTGTATAAGTTTTGTTATTATCAGAAATACAGTTTTGATGTTATGAAAATTTTTAAATAGATGATGACTTTTGTGGATATTTTTAGTAAGATGGCTCCTAGAGTAAATGTGGTATTGTGGTGACTAATGATTCTAGCCAAGAGTAGAATAAACAGGAGATAACCACCAACCGACCTCCCATACCCTACACTTTTGATGGCCTTGTGCCTAATTTGTTAAATTGAAATTTTATTTTATAGCAAATAAATAATTCAAAGTGTAGTTTCTGTTCTTCTTGACTGGGACAATTTTTGTTTTTGTTCAATCCAGAGTACCTCTTTGGGGAGCTGGATATCCCCCACATATAGAACCGATCTTGTGTCTAACTTTGCTCTCGTGGGGAGGCAAGTAAATAGGCACTCTTCTCAGTATACTTTTCTGTTGATTAAAATAATTTTTCTTTCGGTTTTTATTTAATTTAAAAAATGCAACCTTTAAAATAGGATTTCGGATTTTTTTTAGATGAGGATTGATAATTTGTATTATTCGGACTACTGTTGTCATCTTGAGTGTTATTCTCGTGTTTCGGCGATGTAAGTGACAGTCTTCTTGAGGTGGAAGGTTCAATCCTCAGTACGGGCGATATAAGAATACAATTACGAATTACTTAAAACTTCTAACCGGTCATGGCTGACGTAACAAGAGCAAGCTACCCTCGTGGATTAAATAAAGGATCCCGTTCGAAATTCAGTACAGATTCCCGAGTTCGATGAGATGAATCTGAAGAAGGTCGGAGATTACATCGGCCGAAACGTTGTGAGAATAACATCCAAGATAAGAACAGTTATCCGAATCATCCTAATTTAAAATATGAAACTAAAAATTATATCTTTATCTTGAATTCTATTTTAGAGATTTGACATTTGAAATTTTCAGTTGAAATTTTAAGCAATCTTCAACCAATTTTTTCCCTCATGTACAACTCCTGCTGACTTCTTTCATCAGGTCAACTTATTTCCAATATTTTCATGGTTTATAGCTCAACAAAATACCTTCTTTTTTTTGTTTTACATGTTATCTTATCTCTGCAAATAGAAAAAAATTGTCAGCAAAAAAAAATCACACATTTTTTCTATTCATTTCTCTCTCTCTCTCTTACTCTCCTTCTCTCTATCTCACTTCTTCTCTCTCTCTCTTTCTCTCTTTCTCTATCTCCTTCTCTCTCTCTCTCTCTTTCTCTCTCTGCCGTTATCTCTCAAGATGGCTGCTCTGAATGTTACGACTTTGCATTCTTGTTTAGAATTTTTTTATTAAATCAATTCTTAAAAACTTTTCTTTTAGAAATGAATTTTAATTTCTTTACCATTCAATAATGGTTTTCTAATTGTTTTTAAGTAAAATTGGTCGCTGTATTTTTGTTTCTTCTCAGAATTCCCTGTATATCAGGGAAATCCCCCAAGAGGTCTCACCGATAATAAGCGTACGTAAGCCGACGACGAAAGAAGATTCCCTTGTATTTCAACTAATCAAATCTCATAGCAACTCATCAATATTTTCAATTTGTGTTTTTGCATTAATTCTTTGAGTTAAAATGGCTAATTTGTTTCCAGATTTTTTTCAAAATTTTTTCAATTTCAGTTTTTTTGTTTTTTTTCTAAACTTGTTTTCCTAACAAAATATTTTGTAATGTTTTTCTTTTGTTCACTTACTTGCTGACAAGATGTGTTCTTAATTGACTGGTTTTTAAGAAATTTTAAATAAATTCTCAGGAGTTCAATTTTTTATCTTTTTTCTTTTATTTTAGCTGAATATATATTTTTTTTACCAATGCAGTAATCTAATTTTAATGCAGTAATTATCTCCCCTTCTTGTGAAGTTTTTATAAACGAAAGGAAGAATTTGTTACTTTCGGGCAAGTACTCAACTGTTGTGTTCTCAACCTTGTGCCATACATGCAACAACCAAGTTACCGTAATGATTGCAGACACATTCAAATTGTTATTCATAGCTTGATTGTTGTTCGTTCTTCTTGTAAGTGGTTCTCAGATGATCTTCCTGTGGGAATGCTATCTTGTTATTAAAACTTCTTATTCATACTTTCAAAAAGACTAACTCAAGACAAAACTGACGGAATACAGTGAGACATTTATTCAATCTTATCTTCATTCCAAATCACTGACCAGTGTGTGTGTGGGGGGGGGGGGAATAGAGTGAGATCGAAATCACTAATTAATTATATCTTACCAGCCCATGTCTTACACATCCGAACGCCTTGTGTGCTTCTACATAGGCCCCCTTTTCTATTACCCTCTTTTGGGGTGCCATATAACGTCATATCCGTTTCTACTACATTTCCACCACCTAAGCAATTTTCAGCCGGAAACATCTAGTTGACCTCGGCTAACCACTCAGCGATTTTCCATTTCCTGTTATTCTTAACTAACTAGATTATATACGAGAGAGGATCTACCCACTCAATATTTAACACATTATAACACGTAATGTTGTTGAGAATTAACATTAATGTTAGTTTTTACAAATTAAAAAAAAACAAAAACATGAATTTTGCAAATTCAAACAAAAATTGCTTTTTGCCATGGATCATTGTCTTAATGTTCTCATTTTATGAGTATCCTTGATGCCTAAATCCATCCCTGCACTTATATTAACAAAATAAAGGATCCAATCTTCATATATATATATATATATATATATATATATATGAAGTAATGTTGCCTGTATGCGTGTCACGGTATCACAGTTAAACGGTTGATCTAAGAGCCAAACTAAGTGCAGATTTGAAATCAGCACCTTTGATCCAATGTCTTTATCGATGTCAGAAGTTCTTGACCCTTTTTTAAAACTCGTTATTCAAAATTAAAAGTGTCTGTGTGTGTTCACTGCGCAGACCCTGATTGTCCACTTGTTGTCTTCATTTGAAGACGATGCTCGATTCTGACACCAGTAGCAGTATCAATCGTGTGGTTTCAGTCAGTGCTGCAACACACGGATTCTCCCTCCAAACAAAACTACAATTCCAGTTTAAAACAAGTAACAAAGTTTTATTTTTCAAGGTTACAATAATATTTTTCAACTGAACGACAGACTTGCAATCAGAACTCTTAGCTCTTACTGAATCAAAACAGAAGTCCAATCAAACACAAACAGTAAATCAGCTTAAGATTCAAAGGACCGTGTGCCTCCGAGGACCACAGAAACCCTACTGCCCCCTTCAGCGGGACCATATATAGATATCACTTGGATCACACAGAGAGATCACTCAAGATTATCAGCTGTTAATCTATGGACATAAAAAACTATGAGGTCCACCATTTAGTAAGAACATTACTTTTGGAAAATTTACATTAATATTGGATTTTATCAAAAAGGCACGCAGAAACTGCCCTTGACCTTTAAAAGAAGAAAATGTATATATTTATTAGAATCATGATAATTTAAATATAAATCGAATAATCGTAGAGAATAAAGTCATTTGAAAGCGAAAATTTAGGACACTGAAAGCGTACACAACCCGAAAAAGAGAATGATTCATTTGTTTATTAAAACGTTTTGTAAAAAAAAAAATGACGCACCCTATAAGATTTTATTTTATTATGCATTCCGCCCTCGTGGGGAGGCAAGTCAACAGGGACATGCTCTCTTTTTGTTTTATATATGTTTCCGGTACTACTCCAGGATATGCGCCTAATTTCCGTGACTGCTCGGCTGCAGCGATCGGGCAGGTTGTGGAAGTGTCCGAGAGCTGCCGAGTCGAAAACGAGGCTGTATAAACAAAACTGGGGGAAAAAAACTTACGGTGAACCACAGTGAAAACTTTGTAGACCCGACAATGGGTGCCTGCACTAACCACGTAGAGAGGATGTGGAAGGAAGCGAAGCAGAGAAACAAAAAGGAGTGCGGGACGAGCAGGGCACTCGTAGACGGCTATCTACGGGAATTTATGTGGCATCAGAGATTTAGAAACGACCCCTTCGACGCCATATTGTCGCAGATAGCAGAACTCTATCCCGTCGTCGACCATCCTTCTGCTCCTTCCACATCCTCGACGAACCCCTCCTCCTCTTCTGCCTGTCTTTCGCTAAGCCTCCCCCCCCCCCCAAAAAAAAAAGCGCCAGCAACAACAGCAGAATACCCTGAACCTCTCCGGGAAAAGGTACAGATTTCCCCTCCCACCCCCCACCCCCATAAAAAATCTATAAAAAAAAAAGACTTGCCTAATTGAAAAAATAAAAGTTTAAAAAATGGTTCAAAAATAAAATAAAAAGTTTATTTCAGCTACGGGTTTGTTCATTTCTTTCATTTTTTTTTTTTTTAAATATAAGCATTTCTTTCTTTTCGTATTCATTGTCTTATATTGTCGTCTGCCAACCTTCCATTTTTGCACGATTTTCGGTTTTGTTTATACAGCCTCGTTTTCGTCTCGGCAGCTCTCGGGCGCTTCCGCGACCTGCCCGATCGCTGCGGCCGAGCAGTCACGGAAATTAGGCGCATAGCCTGGAGTAGTACCAAGGTTTCCCTTTATTAAAGATCAATATTGTGATTAAAAACTATTCTTTACAGTGTGCGAAGTGTAGACCCGAATGCGTTCCTTTCGTCTTCACATTTTTCTGGGTCCCTTAAAACCAAATTCATCTCCTTTGTCTTCCCCAGTTTTACAGTTTAAACTCACAGATTATGATATGTTTCTCCTTTCACTACAAACGCTTGGATCCTCATTTTGCCTGAGTTGAAATGAAAGGTTCTTTCTTTGAGGAAGCCCCCTGTTTTGATAAGCTCCTAAAGGCAGACTTTCATTCTGGACATGAAATGGAAGACTTACATCAAATCTGTTGCTACGGTCGATGGAAAAATGGCTGGATCATTCTACCACTCCAGTGTTGCATCCCTGTGCTTGTTTTACAAATATTTCTATGGAATGTGCTCCAATGAACTTACTGCACTTGTCCCCCCTCAACAAAGATATCCCGACCCACTCTTGTAGCAGCAAAATCCCACCCCTTCACTGTAGAGTCTAGGTCCCTAGATGCTAGAAGAATTTCTACTCTATTGGCTTATTTCCCTGGACAACTTGCCTTTGAAATCCCCTTCCTGCTCTCTGTTTCTTCGACTGTATCAACATGCAGAAATTTAAATGCAATGTGAACAAACATCTTGCTGCCAAACTTTCCACCGAGTTTGCCACTCCCTATAAATCTGCCCCATGTCACAGTATCCCCCTTCACATTAATGGTAATATTTCTTGTTTTGCGTGAATAAAAATAAAAAAATAAATTTGAGGTTGGCACCCCATGCTTCCCCAAACAATTTGGTCCTCGGCCATTCATGCTTTTCATGACAGTTTATGAAGGCCTGTGGTAAACAGAACTTGATCTGAACAAACGCTAAAAGGGCAAATGGCGTTAATTGCTATGCTTTTTCTTTCTTTGCGTCGTTGGGGGATTCGCTTTCCTTTTTGTGTGCCAAGACAGACAAAAGATTTCTTGCAGAAGTGTGTTAGCCCAGTATAATCAAGCCAATCAGAAACTGGCACGTCGATAAGCAATGTGAACTTCGTGACCCCTATAAAAAAACAGACACAACGAAAGAATGCACGAGAAGAACGCTCGACCTCTTAGCTGGAGGCGACCAAAAAAAAAGGACACTTCAAAAGTACGTACAAGCTTGTCTTGCTTCGTGCGCACATGCCCACACAATAGCAGGACAAGGTAACAAACCTATGTACATACACTGCCATTACTCGCACAGAGTAGCAGAACAAAGAGCCCTTATCCACACACACACACACACATTATCACTCAAACGCATTAGCAAATATAGGCAGACACATATCCTTCGTGTTTGCATACTTACAATAAACATTTCTAAATCACGAACACAAATGTATAAACTTTACAAAGAACATTTCATTCATTAAAACACACACTAATATTCCATGTAAGCTTATAGCTTTACAAATGCTTCATCTAAAATAAATTGTTTGTTAATTAATAATGTTTTCCATCACTTGTAAGTTCACTGTCTAAAATAATGTTTTCTTTCATTTTTAATTCACTAAATGTTTGTAGTCTTTTCCTTCCATCTTTCATTCAAAAACGCCATACATGTAAAAAGCTATCCCTTGCTAGCTGCTGACCTCTAATATATCCATATCCTTCCTTCATCATTTCTATAAGTTTTTATTCACTGAAAACCCATTCATGCATGTCAGGACTTCCTCCTTTCGAGGGACCTATGGCCCCTCGAAGATAAGAGTCAATGAGATTGTTAGTTGGACGATGAAGAAGAAAACCTTGAGAGGATTAGAAACTATGGGTAAAATGGTCAGAATTTGATTAAGTGGATGGCTTGACAAGAATTGCTACAACTGGTGTTTCTTTGCAGTTTTCTTTCTCCTAGATTAGTTTCCTTACCAAAGCTTAAATGTGCTGTCTACCCTACTATTTAACTCATGGAATGATAGATTCAAGGGACCATTACTGAAAGTGATGGACCCCTCCCCTCCAACAGTCTTCACCATTAAGAACTATCATTTCTAATTTAGTCCCTATTTATTTGCCAACCCACAAGAGTTGAGTTAGACACAAGGTCGGTTTTTAATGTAAGGAAAATTCAGCTCCCAAAAAGAGGCACTCTACATTGGAATTGAATAACAGATTGATTCAAACCTTTCCCAAGGGATCATTACCGAAAGTTATGTACCCCCACCTCCAACAGTTTGCACCGTTAATCAGCCCCATTTAAGAAGTTTTCAGTTGGAAAATCCTGAATATTTTTTCTGCTATTTTTTTTTCATTTAATATATTTTTGATTTTCTTCATTAATTTCAAGGAACAAAATAAATTGTGAAAAAAAAAAAAATGAAACAAATATTTGAAACTATTTTTGTTTTGTAATGTATTATTTATTTATTTTTTTCCTAGATTATTGAAAATGCATTTTGAACAAATATATTGAAAAATTCAATTTGAAATAAAATGAACGAATATTTTGAACTAATTAGGAAAACATCAATCAATAAAAAATATATTATCAAACAAAATGTTTGATAATGTATTTTTCATTTATTTATTTTTTTCTAAAGTATTGAAAAATGCATTTTAAACAAATATCTTGAAAAAATCTATCAAAATTAAAACCTTTCTCCACTTGTAAGATTGTTCATTGATTTATTTTATTTTTATTAAATTGTTTTTTCAGGTTCATTTTATTTTGGGAGCAATCAAAGTTCTGTATTTTTTTAAAGTTTTATTTTTCTTGTTTTATTGAAAAAAAATTTAAAAATACAATTCTAAAGATTTTTTTCCTCTTTTATTTTTTGTCAGCGAAATCTAATAATCGGCTTCGGACAGCTGGAATTGCTGCTGGTATCTTCTCTCTACTTCTCATCTTTGTCTTTGGTCTATGTGTTTTCGTGATATTCATTAGGTAAGTTTACTTTTCTTACAGCATTAACTACAAACATACAGTAAACCTATCTTCCTTGTCTTTTTAGCACAAACATACAGTCAACCTTCGTCTCCTGAATTATTTTCTAACCTGTTAATTCATCTAGAAAATCATGTTTAAAGGGGAATAACTCTTTGCACCCTAAAGTTATCTCTCTTGCCAAGAGACATATTCGATCTGTCAGGGTTATCTGTCCCTTCTTAATCAGATGACAGCACAGAATAGAGAAAATTCAAAATGGACGATTTAACGATAAACAATTAAAATCCTCCTCATTCACAGTAATTCTTTCAGTTGTAAAATTATTAATGTTGATCGGCATAGAATCGTTTTCTGCCATGTATTTTTCATATTTGTGTCTTATCACTCACACAAACAACTTTACAATATAACCAAAGCTTAATCATTACAATATTTTGTTTAGAGAAAGAAGTTTTTTTAATGTTTTGGAATCTTTTAGATGAGAATTGATAATTTGGATTATTGTTCTTATCTTGGATCTTATTCTCAAAACATATCGTCTAATGTAATCTCTGACCTTCTTCAGGTGTGGCTTGTCAAACTCTGGAATCTGTATGGAATTTTGAGTTTGATAGGATGCCCCCGAAGAAGGGCGGAGGTTACATTGGTTGAAACGTTGTTAGAATAGCATCCCAGATAAGAACAGTAGTCTGAATAATAGAAAAGATATTTTTTGTGCATGTTATGTTTTGTTAGTATGAGAGTTTGTGTGAGACTCTGTGTATAAGTAAGTTAAATAGTCAATGTAGGCAGTGTGTGTGATTGTCTCTCATGGTGCTTCATGTAAGTAGAAAAGTGTACTTGTAGAGAAATGTGTGTGTGAGTGTGTGTGTGAATTTATCAGCAGTAGTAGTTGTGCTTTTTTCGATTTTATTTTGAAACAGATGTAAGCTAATCTTTGTTTTGTTTTTTCATGCCAGAATTATTATTATTATTTTCATTGTTCGTTTTCTTGTCTTGCTGAGGTTAGACGTGAATGACTTGTTTACCTTTGCGTTTGTGTGTGCCAAGGGTTTCGTCGTGCTGGCTGGTGTATCTCGGCCATTGAACAATAACGCGTGGACTCCAGACTTATGGTTTTAAAAATGTTTGATTTAAAACAAGACACAACAGAAACTGGAAATAGTTTGTGTGAGAGAGAGAGAGAGAGAGAAAAAAAAAAAATCCAGAAATTATATTTTTTTTTTACGGAAATAGTTTAAATCGCTCCAGATAAGACATGAACCCACTTGATGTTAAGAGCTAACAAGAACAAATATGGTTATCTCAAAGACAGGAGATATCTATTGATCTTAGTCTTGAAAAGACCAAGATTATAGGTAGAAGGAAAACAGTCAACAGGAAGAGAGTTCCACAAGTCTGCAGTTTTTGCAAAGAAGCTGTATTACAATGAGGTATCAAAACAGCGAATTGATGGAGACCACTAGACCAATGAGTAAAACGATCTGGAACAAAATAATAGTATTTATAAAAAACGTCTGTGTGAGAGAAGGTGCAGAGAAGAAGAAATGGTAGAGCCAATCAAATTAGATACGTTTCTGCACCTTATAAAGAACCCCTCAAATGGGACAGAGATTCACCAGCCTAAATATGACAACAGTACTCCATGTTAATCCAGGTCACTTGTTGCCTGCAACCGTACACCCATGAACAGCCATCTTGCTCAAGCAACAACAACAAACTAAAAAGGGGAGCTCACTCCCACTGTCCCACATCATATAAAGAGATGACTCAGCCCAAGGGAGACAACTCAAAGACACTTAAACATTGCTGGTGTCTTCTTGTGAAGACTACAATTCTATTAAAAAAAAAGAAAAACAAAACAAACAAAAACAAAACGAACAAAAGCAAAACAAATCATTGCAACAAGTCTCTCAGAATTTCGGAAGAGGCTCCCATCTTTGTCAGGCAATCCGCGACCTGTTTTCGACCCCTGATCCATTTAATTTGGATCTCCTCCTTCACCATCATTTCCTTCACCCTGGATACATCAACTCTGAGACGCCGGTCACTCACAAGATTTGATGACTTTAAAGTCTCTACCAAAGACGCATTGTCCGTTTTACAAAGAACTTCAGGCAACCTAGGTAGTCTGAATATCTCTTGAAGCATTGCGGCTATCAACATTCCGGCATCAGCTGCTTCACTAATCGCAAGAGTCTCTGAAGCTAACGGGCTTTTTGTTACCCGATCAAGTTTTTTTGATGACCAACATATAGGAGCCATTCTGTTCATCTTGCCACAAACAAAGATGATAAAACCACCCTGTGAAGATCCATCCTCCAAACTAGCATAGGTGGCATCTGAATAACAAACAATATTCAGATTCGAAGGTTTTCCAAGTTGGGGAAAAGATACGGATCCTGTCCTTGATTGTAACCTTATTAGCGATTTGTTTGCCTCGAAGAGTAACTTCACCTTTGGATATTTTCCAATATTACTCATTCTACACACATCAAGTGATACATCTGGTCGCGTCTGGGTGGATACCCACATCATTTGACCTGTCAATCTTTTTAACTCTGACTTCTCCTCTTGACTCAATACATCATTTTTTCTTAATGATCTTCCTTTCTTTATGTCTATTGGGGATAAGGCCGAAGCATATAGATTTTGATCCAAAATAATCCCATTTTTTGTTTGCTTAACATTCAATCCAAAAAATTTGAATGTTCCACTTTCATGCTTCCCAATTTTGAAAATCTTTTCCAATTCTGCGATTACATTTTTCTTAAATAAATCATTTCCACAGAATATGAAATCATAAACATGTATTGCCAGAATGCCCATCAATTCACCAGTGGCATCATGCCAAAGAAACAGTGCATTGTCATATGCACTCACCATTCCTTTTAAGTGCGTTAACTCATGATTAACTCGCTTGTACCATGAACGAGGTGCATCGTTTAATCCATAAATACATCTTTTCAGCTTCCACACTTGTGATTCTGGACACACATCAGATGGTGGTCTAAGAAATACCTCTCTCTCCAGCATATTACCTTGCAGAAATGCGGAGGTAAAATCAAGAGTCTCCACCAGCCACGTCATAACCGAGGCCGTTAACAATACGAGATGCATAGCCTCACAGCTGCACGTTGGAGAATCTGTTTTTAGGTTATGAGAATCTTCTTCATAACCACGTGCAACAAGACGAGCCTTCATTATCTTTTTGTCCTTCACAAATTTTTCTGTTATCACCCACCTTGTTGATATACATTTTTGCCCTTTATCAGGCACACATTCATATACTTCATGAATTTCCATATTTTCCAATTCTCTTTACTTTGCATCAATCACATCTTTTCCTTGTTCTTGTTCAGAAGAAAGCAAAATTGCATGTTCTTGATAACTTACTTCCTCTGTTTGAGGAAATTGTCTCCATTGATCCACATGATCCCAATTGATACATAAGGGATTTTCATTTTCGGCTTCAGGTTTTATATTTAGCCAATGGCTATACTTTCCCGTTGACTTTGGTTGTGTGTTCATAACCATCCATTTTTTCCATTCATTACTCCCTCTCAATTTATACTCTACAACTTCGTTTCTACTCAGTTTTATACTGTTATTTTTCACTTCCCTTCTGTCGCAATTTGAATTGGTATTATGTTGTCCTTCATCTTCCTCCTCCAAGACTTCATTCATCTCATTTGAAGAATTTGTATTTTCTTCATTTCTGGGACTTCGCAATTCCCTGTCTACCTTCATCAAGTGACATGGATGCATCCTGAAAAATGCTCCTTCATGTCTGATCAATACACATTGTCCTTCTTTACCCAAAACTTTAGCCAGACCACGCCATCCTTTATAGTTTTGTCTTCTATAGTAGACATGGTCACCTGTCACAAAACCTTCATCCGCATAAGTTCTTATATTGGATCTCAAAGCTCTCCGAATTCTTTCACTTGATTCAGCTTCCATGAAGCTTTTCCTTGCTGCATGTGGGGTATTTAAATTTATTCTAATCATGTCACGTGTTGTTGCAGTTTCCAGTGCAGGTAATCTATCATTCAAAACTGAGGGGGTGTTAATGTTAGACCCAAATACAAGCTCATTTGGACTATAGCCAGAATGACTCTGAAGTGCATTTTTTGTGCTGACAGCCCATGCCAAAGCTATTTCTGGCTCACATTTTGCATCATCTAATGTTTTTTTCATTGTTTCCGCAATTATTAGATTATGACGTTCCATGGTACCATTGCTGAATGGACTTTCAGCAGCTGTCGTGCATGTTTCAATATTGAGCTTTTTATTCATCTGTCGGTAGCCCTCATTATTAAACTCTCCTCCATTGTCACTTAAAAGTCGCTTGGGAGCTCCAAAATAAGATATCCACATTAAAAATATGTTGCGAATAATTTCTTCGCTCTTTTTGGTTTTAATTAATCTGGCAGCAGAGTACCTAGTGGATGTATCAATTAGGTGCAGAATCCAGCATTGGTTATGTCGATGTTCTTTCAAATCCAAACATACAGTGTCATTAAACCTGTTACCAAGAGCCAATCCTACAACTGGTCGAGGAGGGGGTCTTCTAAACCTCTGACAAACTGAACAAGAATCACAAGCATCTTTGATCTGATTCAGAAATTTCTTATCATTAAATGCCTTACTACCTTTAACCAAAGCTATTAATTTCTCTTTAGATGCATGAGCAAATTGTCTGTGCAATTTCTCAGCTTTTTTTCTTTTTTCCACTCTAGAGCATCCTTTTAAAGTCTCACAGTGCAACACTATGTTTGGTGCATTTTTAACTGCCAAAAGCATATTAGTGGAAGACTATAATGTCCAGAAGTTGTGATTTGCAATTTTATATATCTGCCAAAAATGCGACAGCTGTCAGTTTTAAAATTTAGTAGTATTCCTGCAGTTTTCATAGATTTATGACTTAATAATGGGTAAATCATTTTTGACGATGTCAGCCTCAATATAACCTCTGACACCTTTTATACCCCCTATTGTTACAGGAAATTTAACTGTTTTAATGGTTTTCACTTCCACTCCATTTCCAAAACAAAATGTTCTGTTAGACCTAACAGTTTCCACCAACTGCTTATCTCGGTCATTCAATGTATCAAAGAATATATTAAACCTAAGCTCTCCAGCAACAGTTCGTGAACAAGCAGAGTCCAATACTGCCATACCCAATGTCTCTTTCACAAGATTGGACATTTTTACATTAGAATAAGAGTCATTTATCACTGTTCGATAACATGAATCAACATTAAACAAAGTAAAGTTCACCTGGTCTGAATCCACGACAGTGTGTATATTGTTTCTAGAATTGAAACTCGTACAGTCTCGGGCAAAATGCTTAATTGAATTACATCTAAAACAACGAAGTATCTTATCTTGTCTGTCTGTTGGATTTGTATTGTAATCCCGGTAATAATTTTTTTATTTTTTTTTTATACTTGTGTTACTATAATTGACTGTTTCAACTTCTTCCTTGACAGCAGGAACGGTTTTACCTTCCGTTGACGAAATGTCTGAAAACACTTTCTTCAATGTTTCTTTCATTGTGATATATGTTAAGCTCGAACATGTGGTTCTTGCCAATTTTTCATTTTCTTCTGACACATTTGCTGCATTCAGAACAAAAAAGCCTGCACTCCTTCTGGCGAACTGATTCCAAATTTCCTTAATTTTTGGTATAAAAATTTGTATCGTTCCAAAAATTCATTTATGTTAACCCCGGTCTCTCTTTTGTAGGTGTAAAATTCCTTAAATGACATATATGCCATCGTGTTCTCGTCCACTAAGTAAATTTTGTCTAATTTGTTGAGAATTATATTTAACCCATTTGGAGTACCAATATCCGTGGTTGCCAAATGTCGAATACATTCTCTTATATTTTGTGGTAGTGACAAAAATACTGCTGGGCTATGTTTTTCTTTAGGCAAATCCGTGAATAGAGACCATATGCCAATGTCTTGTTTCCATTCTGCATAAGAATCCTGGTTCAATAGAATGGGTGGGGTTTTACTAAACGAAGCCATCTTTCTTTTAAATGTGTTTCAACTTTTGTTGAACAAGACAGATAACTTCTTATCACACAAAGAAGACAGCCTCTGCAACCAATGCTAATCTTGGTCACTTGTTTCCTACAACCGTACACCCATGAACAGCCATCTTGCTCAAGCAACAACAACAAACTAAAAAGGGGAGCTCACTCCCACTGTCCCACATCATATAAGGAGATGACTCAGCCCAAGGGGGACAACTCAAAGACACTTAAACACTCCATATATGGTCTGATTGTAGATTTGTAGAGATAGAGAATAGCCTCAGGTGTTAGAAAGTGTTTGGAGCGACAGAGAGAACCGGCTTTACGAGAAGCAGAAAGAGCAATGAATCTAATGTATAAACTCCAAGAAAGATTTGATAGGAAATGAAGACCAAGAAGTTTCAGAGTCAATTTCTCCTAAAGAGCAGAGCCATCTATGAGAATCTCAGGAAGAAAAAGGACACGCCTACGATTGAAAGACACAAGCTGAGTCTTAACTGGATTAACTGAAACAAGCCATTTTGTACCCCAATCCACAACTGAACCCAGGTCAACTTCGAGATCAGCTGCATATTTCAATTAATCTTAGGAAGATGGGTGAAAAGCAACATCAGAATAGAGAGTGGTATCTTAAGCATAAATGTTAATTTTCTGAACAATATTCTCTGGAAGATCATTTATATAGAGAAGAAACAGTGTTAGGCCTAGAATAGAGTTCTGAGGAACATCAGCATTAATAGGAAAGCTTTGATCAGAAAGAAAAAACTTAATGTTAAGAACCTCACCACCAATACTATAACCGTGAAGTTTGTGTAGGAGACCAGAATACCACACTCTGTCAAACGTCTTTGAAATGTCAAGCGCAATGGCTCTTCCCTCTATTGAATTGCCCATAAATCGACAGATCTGCTCAGTTATAACAATTAAAAGATTAGCAGTTGAACGAAAACCACGAAAGCCATACTGAACATCACTAAAGAGGCCCAGTCTTTCCAGAAAATGAACAAGCTTGCCATTGATTAACCTTTCAAAAGCTTTGCTAATAACAGAGAGGAGACTAATCGGATGATACTTAGTTGAGTCAGATCGATCACCAGCATTTTTAAAGATAGGGACAACAGAGGACTCTTTCCAACAAGAAGGAAAACAGGACTTAAACAAACAGAGATTGAATAATTTAGAGAGGATAGAAGAAAGTGCAGGCGCTTGAGAATAACAGGAATTGAATTAGGACCAGAAGCCTTAGACTGGTCAAGATCAGAAATAATCTTAGCAACCATCTTTTGAGTGATAATAACAGAATCAAGAGACTGATCAGTTTTCAAAGGAAAATTCGGAAGAACAGCACCAGAATCATCAAGAGAAAAATTGTCAGCAAAAAGTGAGCAAAGAGATCAGTCTTATCCATAGAAGATGAAATAAATTGAAGACCATTAAAAAGAGGAGGAATAGCAGACTTGACATTATTAATAATACTATTGTAGATTCTCCAAAAATAACGAGAGCCAATCTTTTGAGATCAGATTGTCACAAATCCTTTGAGAGTAGCTAGACTTAGCCTCAGAGATTGCTCTCTTGCAGGTATTGCTAACTCTTCTGTAGGATTTTCTAGAATTCTTAGAACCATCCTGACGATACTGATTAAAGTAATGGTTACGATGGGCAATGGCAGAAACACAAACAGTTGAAAACAATGGAGGAGAATGAGGTTTGGTTTGAAACTTACGATGAGGAATGAAGTTGTCAATTCCAACAAGAAGCCAGTCAGTAACCTTCCGAGCAGCATCATTTGGAGACATACCAAAAATAGAACGCCATGGAACATCACAGAGGAAGCTGCAAAGCCCATCCCAATCAGCCTCTCTGTAGTTGAACGTCTTCCTATGGAAGAGACTATCAATAGAAGACTTAACCAAAAAATTAACCTCAACATCAACAACACCATGATCAGAAGAACCCAATGGAGGAGAAGAGGAAATATAACATGAGTCAGGAACAGAAGTGAGAAAAAGATCAAGTAAGGATGGTTGATAAATATCATTATCAGGAAAACGTGTGGGGAAGGGGACAATGTCATGAGACAGAGAAAAGTTAAGACAGATTTCACAAGCTAGATCTGTGCAGTTAGAGTGAAGGAGCCAGTCAGAATGATGAGCATTAAAATCACCAAAACCAAAGATGGAGCTTGACAGATGAATTTGCAATGCATCATCAATACTGCTGGATATAGCATCAACAACAGAGCAGTCATTGTGAGAAGAGGAATGGTACAAAAAAACAAATAGGAAGTGGGGTGCAGCAAAGACAACCTCAGACAGATAAAAGGACACCCAATGGGGACACGTGCAATGGGGAGATCCTTGCGAAGGAAAAGAGCAAGACCATTCAAATGAGTGGAAGAGTCTAAGCGGACAAAAGACAAATAACCATCCACATGTAGATCGTTGCTATTAATAGAAGCAACTAGATTAGTCTTACAAAGAGCAAGGATGTGAGAATATTTGCCCAAGAGAAAGGACTGAACATCAGGAAAGTTTGACCTAAAACCTCTGATGTTAGTATAGGAAATAGTAAGGTGGTTGTTGTGTGGATTTATAGAAGGCATAATAATAAAAAGGGAGAGAAAGGTAGAATCACTTCAAGACAAACCAAACCTGAAAGAGACCCAACCACAAGCATTCAATTCCCTGGACTCTAAAAAGGCAAGCTAAAAAAACAACAAAAAAAACAAAGAAGCCATTAAGAGCCCTATATAAAGAGAAGGAGTTACTAGGCTGGCTGACAAAAAAAGTCTACCCCTAAACTGGTTATGTGACTAACCAGAAATCAGTGTTTTTATTGTGACACCATCACACTCAAACAAAGGCTAAAGATGGCCTTCTCCCGAAGATGTAAGACACCATCCTGTCATTCTAAGAGTCTCGGCATCAAGAGTGACCAGGAACTATGCAAGACAGGAGAAGAGGGGGTCAGCTCATGAAGTATTTACATACCCATATATATGTCAAACTAGAGTGACTCTCTACTTGGAGGAAGATTTACCATAGTATCAGTCAGGCTACTTTGGGCTACACTGAGCCCCACCTCCTCTTCCCCTGCCAACTGGCAGAGGACCACTCGATTCTTGCGACTACCTCCGTCACTGGTGCAGGCTCAAGAGATAGAATCTACTCCAAATGGAAGTGACATCATTTCCGAGTTCCGCCTTTAGCTCCCCCCCCCCACCTTTTGGGGCGTCCTCCCTCTGGTCCGCTTCACTATATAACACTTCTATTTGTTGCCAACATCAACTGATCCCCTCCATGTCTTAAACGGTCTTCCATGTTGCTTTGGGCACTCAAAATCACTGTGGGACACACTTTGGAGCATTTTAGATGACTGACGGTGGGTGACGTGGCCGTACTAGTTGAGACGTCATTCTGCAACATAGTTTCTCATGGAAGCCTATAAATTGAGACTGGCAATTTTCTCCATCCGATGCGCTGCAGACAGGATCATGTCTCTTTGAATTTATTTCCTAAATTCTTTGTGTCAATTTTTATTTCATTCATCATTACGTGTGCTAGCAGATCAAGTTGTCTAAAGATACTGGTTTCCTGATCAAAAATGCACCTAACATTGATGTTATTGTTTTTTTCCTTCCCTTTGCAAAACTCAATCATGTTCTGCAAAGCCAAAAACAAAAACAATTTTATTCTACAAAACAACCAAACGAAACCCCATGAATAAATATTTGAAGATATAAAGAACTTGAAGCATATAAACTTTTACCAAAAGTCCGTACTCTGCATTAAATAACCCGAAAAGGGTTGATATGCCGTAAATTAAATCAAATCATTCATCACTATCGTATTACAACACTTATCGTGATGACTATTTTTGTTTGTCCGATTCAATTTTGAGCGTAGGTTTTCATGTTTCTTACTTTTTATCTTATTTAGATATTAATTTAACACTTAATTTAACACTAAATTAACACTAAATTTAGTGTTAAGAAGACAAATTCACATAAGTAAACAAAAAAGTGCAATAAAACTGATAAAACTTTTTTAGCTAATGTAGGATATTCCTTGTGTATTGAAATAAAAAATATGTAAGTAGTCTGATTGTAATTCTCCACCTTTATAATATAGAGCAATGTGTATTTATATATATATATATATATATATATATTCATTCTGTCACACAAAAATTAGCTAGTAAAAAAAGAACTGCAAGACGAATACATTTTGAGTATTTAGGGAAATTGAGAAAGTAAATAGCAAGTCACTCTCCCCCGTCTTCAATCTATCTCCATAATGAGACGTTTTCTTTTTTTTTTTGCTTTCTATACCGATTTATACGTTTTTTCTTTCCTCTTTTGTTTTTTACTTCCAATTTCAGACGTTTTCCATTTTTCTCTATTTCTTTTTTTTTTAACTTCATTGATTCAGACAGTATTTTACATGAATATGAATATTTGTGCGAACACTAGCAAAACATTTTTTTTTTCTTCTGTCACTTTTTGACAGAGGTGATACACTCTTCTAATACTGGTTACCGAGTGAATGACTGACAGCGACTGGGCCACCCATACACTTCCAGCTGACAGAACAAAGAACTCATGTCTATGAAAGGCCTACAGCAACTGTATGGGATGGTAGACACATATTCCTTGGTCATGTTCTCTTCCATGGGAGATCTGACACTCTGAAAACATGTCATCCAAGAGTCACTATTTCTAAATACTCTCCTTTCAGTCTCTAGAGACAATGGATACTCTCTGTAGGAGTATCTACGTGGGTAGTCTATAGTGAAGCAAGGTTTGCACAATCTCTAACTTCATCTCTTGAACATATAAGCATAATCACATTGACGCACCTGTTATCGTTAGATCACTGAAGTTAAGCAACGTTGAGTCTGGTCAGTACTTAAATGGGTGACCATTTGGGAATACCTTGGCACTGTATGCGGGAGGATGGCGCTACCTTCCTCCAAAAAAACTAATGCCATTAAAATCATCTCGCCTGAGCTGAGTGAAACATACATGCGACTGGGGACAGCTTGTAAATTTGATATTCCATAGTAACTTCTTCCTTCTGAGGAAGCTGGTTGAACCCGTCCAGTGTGTGCTGCACCAGGAGAAGGAGGAGGCACCTCCTGAATGGCATTGCAAGAAATCCAGGACGATTGGAAAGCAACATTGCCAGAATAAGCAAAGAAAGATTGTTGTTATTTTGAAGTTTTCCTTCTCTTAAACTAGTTGCACATTAACCAAAACGTTAACGTCCTGTCTACCCTACTATTTAATCTATAGCCGAACGGTATTATTCTGATATAGTTTTTATAATAATCAAGCAATAGTTAAGCTTTCGTTTTGCGAATGTGTGTCTGTGTGCGTTCACTGCACATGCTGTCATTGTCCACTTGTTGTCTACGTCTGAATTCACAGTGATGATTTGCGGGTTTTCCAGGAATTTTAGATTTTAGCATATGGCGGATATAATTGAAGGCTTCAAATTGAAAGAGAGATGAAGCTGAAGAAAGCAGTGTGAATCATGCTACAACAAAAGCACAACTTCAGTTTAAAAACAAGTAACAATGTTTTATTTCGAGAGACTAACCAACGATATCACTCACTTTCTTCTATTGAACAACAGGCCAGCAAAACAAGACAAACATAGCTTCCAACTGAACACAATAGTTTGTCCATCCATCCATTACTGAGACTGACAGAAGCCCAACTGACCTCCCTCTGATCCTCTGCTGGAATATATATAGAGATATCACTTGAACCACTCTGATTATCAGCTGTTAATCTATGAACATAACAAACTGACTGACCATGAAGTCAACTATCTTGGATGAACATTAATTTTGGTAAATCTCAAGTGGGTTATAATCACAGCATGGAACCTTGTATCTGAAGGGACATTAATTTTTCAACGGCTTTTCAAGTGGTTCGATTTCTCAACATGAATCCCAATTTAATGAGGCAATAACTTTTCAACGTGGAGAAATCAAATTTTGGGTGGTCAAACCATTGCTAAAGTGGTCTCTCTTCTCTTAGCTAAATATTTTTTCACATTGCAGGCCTGCCGTAGCATGCATCTATGCACCCCACTAAACATGCAACCACCTTGCACATATTTACATCTCTACCTATCCCTATGTGAGGAATGCTGCCTCTTGCAAAATATCACTCAGTTATGCTGAAAAAGAACAAAGAAAATCATTTCAGGACGACCCCGAAGAGAAGGGAAAAAATTTCATTTACAAATTCCAACAATTCATCAATTCCAGGATGCAATATTCGTTTACGCATGCATCATTTTTCGTAACATTATTTTCTTTTCCTTTTGTCTACAGTGGTTCATTTTCTTTTCTCCATTTTGTTTTTTCTTTTTTTGTCAAACAATAGGGTTCAGTCTTCTTCTTTGTTAATCCGTACACATATATTTTTTTTTTATTTTTAACTAGTTCTCACTTACTTGCGAAACACAGCACATGCAAAACAGGGTTGGTTTTGTTTGCACTTAGAAATTCACTTTAGTTGACAGTCAACATTTTCCGACAATTGAAAAAGTCAAGTTAATCGTCAGTTGCTCTCCACCATTTCAACATCATGCATTGCCGAGATCTCAATCTCCTCATTTAATTCTGAATATATCTACTGTTTGTTCCTCTAACATATTATTATCATTATTGCGCCGTTTACATCGTCAATATATGTTAGATCGCATTCCAAAATATATTTATATATAACAACAATAAAGATGAAGATCACAGTCTGCAACATGTTAATAATTATTTGCAACTCCAATTTTTCAGGAAAAAATGGAAAAAAGTACCTAATGATCCACAAGGAGTCACGCAGGTTGGTAGTCCTTGATTTTCTTTTTCTTTTGTTTTGCTTTATTTTTATACATCACTAGCGGTATTCACCTGGCATTGCCTGTGAGAAGATATGTTGCTGGTCAGAAGGTTTTTTAAGAAAAAAATAATTTTAAATATAGTCATGTTTACAATTTTGTCTTGAAAGAAAAGTTAAAATTAACATTTGCAATATGAGATCAAGTAATAAAAAAAACTGTTAGCATGGTGGAGTTCTTACAGACAGCTGTAAAACAGCAACTGACAATAACGAATCTTCGACTCATTTTTTTAAAAGCAAATTATTTTCAATTTATTTTAAAATACCAATAAAAATAATGCAAATGTTTAAAGTTTTGAAAATATATTCTTCACTGAGATATTCTTTGTTTAATTGTTTTATTTTAAAAATATTAATTTTGTTTCAGTTATTTTATAGACCTAACTGATAATTGACCCTAGTGACCCCAGATGGAATCGAAGGGAATTTTTCAATGGTGTCTTTAGATTCTTTGAAAAATTTAACCTTTATTGAAACTTATTTTAATGTTCTGTTAACATATCGATTTTTATAAGACACAAACAAACATTGATATATATTAATAGAGAATGGTAGTTTGCTTGAAGCATTGCTGGGAATAGTAGTAGTAGTATGTTTAAGAAGGCTGAGGGCAATGCAAAGTACCGGGTAGGTTGTAAGCTGGAAGAAACAAAAATAATAAATCGAAATGGGACTTACTATTTTTTTTTAATCTTACATAACAGCAAGGGTGATGTTGGCTGTTTGTGTGTTGTCGGGATGATTATTAAAAATCATTTACTTAATATTTCGGGAAAAAACTTCTCTTTGTCAAAAATTATAATAAACACCAAAGGAAAAATCCGTCTGTGTAGAGAATATTTGGTGTTTATTATTTTTGACAAAGGGAAGTTATTTTCCGAAATATTAAGTAAATGATTTTTAATAATCATCCGGACAACACACAAACAGCTAACACCACACTTGCTGTTATATAAGATTTTAAGAAAAAATAAATAGTAAGTCACATTTCGATTTATTATTTTTGTTCCTTCCAGCTTACAACCTACCCGGCACTTTGCATTGCCTTCTTAAACATACTACTACTATTCCCAGCAATGGTTCAAGCAAACTACCATTCTCTATTATATATATATATATATATATACTTGAATAGATTCTCAACGTCATCAAATTTCTGATTCTGACATCAGAGGAAGCAAAGAACTAGCGACTATGAAGGAAAAAATAGAGTCCTCTCTGCGCAGGAATTTTCGATAAGTTAGGATGATGTCATGGCTTTCTCTACTCAAGGCCAACTCATGATGCAACTAAGATTCAGAACTAGAGGCCAATTTGAAAATGGTTGAATTTCCGATATCTTATGGAGAGTAAAAATGAACGTTGTGTTTTTTTTTACTAAAGAGTCACCACTTATCAAGGCCCAAAGGCCACTCAAGGATAAGGGTTAATGAGTGTCAGGTGGACGGTGAAACAACACTGTGATGATTGGTAGTAATGGTGGAAATTGGGCAGAATTTGTTTACATTGGACTTGAAAACAACCACGTTGTAGTCAGATGGGAAGCAGCCCCACGGTATCGTGTTCCACAGATAGTTCTAGGAAAAAAAAACTTTTCTTATGAAAGTTTCATTTAGGTTTAGGCACAGAGGGTGAGAAAGGGAAATTATTGACAGTGGCTGTAGCTAGACGAGTTATTGTGAATGTCTTACAGGGGGGGGGGGGGGCATAGATTGAAGCTCAGTGGAGCACTTGCCACGAAAATAACTAAACTTCAATAGAATGTTGTTTTTAGAGATACAAATTACTGATAAAAAAAGTTATATTTTCTCGATCATCGTCACGATGATCGAGAAAATATAACTTTTTTTATCAGTAATTTGTATCTCTAAAAACAACATTCTATTGAAGTTTAGTTATTTTCGTGGCAAGTGCTCCACTTTGTATCATCATCACAAGAATGGCAAAACCCAGTTATAAATAATTTACGTGACTAAAATAGGAAATAACCAAAAAGGATTTCTCCTCCTCTGACAAAGGACAGAACAGAAATTCAAGACAACTTTCGGTAATGAAAACTAAAAAGTTGGAAATTAAAAATAATTTTAAATTTTGATTTTTTTCAAGACGGTAACTGAGTTGTTTTTTTGCAATCCAGTGTATTTCATTCATAGGTAAACAACACATTATGTATATTTTAATTGCCCATTGCTAGGTATTTCTTAGAGATGTTCAATAACTTCCATTAACAATATGTATTTAGAGATATCTATTCGAGGAAGAGATGCACTATTGGTAGATAATTAGATAGCTATGTTTATTAGAATAAGTAAAGAGAAAAATAAAATTTGTCAATGTTAAGAAAAAGATGACTGATGTATAGTTAGTAACTTAATTGGAATCACATGAAAAACAATTAAAAAACAAAAATTTGTGTATAGTCACATGCTGGAGCAGTAAGTTAATTAACAAATAGTTTTTGTTGGTGGCGGACACACAGAAACTCGAAAATTTGGAAAAGGTAATTTCTCACCTGCACAACTGATATTGTTGATGTCATCTGTTTCCAGCCATGAAATTTCTGCAAATCAATGGCATCTGATGTGAAACGAAGTTCTTCATTGCCATTCGCAGTTTTCATTCCTCGTGTTCTCAGTTCCATCGCTAATAGAAGCATCCTCGACATGGTCCTTGTCAAGGCAGACATTATTTCGGTGATGATCTAGTAAAAGTTAAGGTATGGAAAATGACATCAAATGGCAAAATGTTGGAAAAACCTTGTCTGCAACTAAAGTCGTTAACAGCCGTGTAAGAAGTCGATGAATAAACGTGGCCCACGATTGCTGATGAATGCCGAGGTATTTAACACGTGCAAATATCATAATATTTTTTGTTTTGTACCATTTATTTTTAAGTAAATCTGCATGAAAAATAAAAATTATATAAACCTATTTAAATTATGATTAGTGTGATTAATTTTAAAAAAAAATGAACTGTCAAGCGCTTTTTTATTTGTAATGTATGTAACATAAATGAAATAGGATATTAATAAGTCGATGTGTTGAAAGACCAATTGAAGTCGCTTCTAACATTTCATGAAACAACAAAAAATCTGAAATATTTTCTGCAAAGGAAGTTTGTTACTACACTATTTTGATATGCAGGTAAGTTTTAGAAAGACGTTCAATATTAACATTTGAAAGGAATTTTGAAGCAACCAAATTGACCATTAGGCCAATAATGTTTGACAAATGTAATTCTGCTAATCTATTATTCAGGTAAGCGAGAATGTTAAAAGAATTATTCAGAGTAGCCAATCAATAATACATCTGAGTGTAAGTAGAGGAAGCATTCCTTATTTAGGTTGAAAATGTAGAATATCTAACATACAATAACAAGATTGAAAAATGAAATAACAGTGTTATCAATGTATGCATCATATGTTAAAGGTATTCCCATCGTCTACATGGGTGAGAGTGGTAGTAGATCTGAGTGAGAGAGTTAAAATTCTTCCAGCTTCTTCAATACATGACTATCATGTGAGAAGATAATGAGCAGGATTAAATATAAAAACTGAGGGAATTGAACAAAACAAAGCTATAGTTTCTGAAAACTAACTGGCCTAAATCGATGCTGAGGCAGATTTGTATACACAGCTTCTGTTAATGAAATAGAGAAAAAGTTCACTTTACTCTATATATAAAATAATAAATCATACCATCTGTTATATAAAATTCAGTTATCTGTCTGTCCACTTAAAAGTCAGAAACAATGCAAGTACAGCACAACTACAATGTTGACATATTCTTTTTCAACATTGCCTTGGACAGAATATGGACACTTTTTTGTAATATTCATTGTTTAGAGGGGTCAAGAAAAACAAAATTAGTCGTGGGAGGTGGGTGACATTCAGAGAGATTTTTTTTCCATCGACCTTTAGTAAGAAATGGTACTTGTGATAGAGAGGGGAGTTATAAAGATATGGGTGAAAGGGGAGATAGAGATGGGGAACAGAAGTTTTAAAAGAAAAATGTTACACACACATTTTAACTCTTCTATTTTATTCATGACTTATTCGTTTCATTTATGTAAAGAATATTTAGTTGACAATGGCAATTATTTTATATGGACGAAAAAAAGAAGTAATTTATTTTTTAATAGTATTTATCCTGACAGACATTTATTATTTTAAAAGGAATATTATTATTAACAGTAAATTTTACAGATTGATGTAGGAAGCACCGTGGAATTTCCACTGGGTCCCGCTTGTCTTAAATGAATTCATCTCAAATGTTGTGTACAAGGCATCCTTTATCTGGCATGCATCAGATTTGCCTCTTTTCCCATCTCTTGATAAACATAAAGGCATCACTCGTTAAACGTAAAGGAGTAAACACGGTCGATTCTTAATGTGAGAAAAATCCAACTCTTCAAAAAAGGGCATTCTGGATTAGGGAAAAAATTTAAAAAATTGGCTCAGTCTTCACTTTGATTCAAGCAATGCTTATTTTCGGCTTTCTGCCCCCTGCTGGATCTCTACAATCGAAATTCAGCTCATCACATAACTATTCCTTTCAAAGGGCAATCGGATTATGACCTTTTTACGGACAGAGAAATCTAAAGCTGTCCCGTTGGTGTAGTTCTTTACTTCTTTGGAATTCTGATGAGGTGACCATCTCTCTCTCCTGAATTTATTGTTAGTTAAAACGTCCTGTACTAACAAAATAACACCTGACAAGAAACAAATACTAATTAACTTGCATAGAAATGTTAATTATCTTCTCAACAAGCAAACAATTTGAAAAACTCCTTTCAAAAGAATGACCCAAATAATCCCCGCCCCCCCAAAAAGCATACTAAAATCTAAAAGTCAAGAAAAAACGCACACACATTATGAATAGTCAAATCCCACATACTAAAAACACCTTCACGAAGAAGAAACATTGTAAAAACTGTCTAAATCAAGGAAAAAAAGTTTGACCTGAGATAAGATTATAATGGTTCAAAGATCGTTAAACACCAACAAATAAGCAGCTTAGTTTGTCAGTACATCCATTGGTCAGTAATCCTTAAGTTTTTTCAATAAATTTTAATATTTAAAAGCCCTACATGGGAAAATTGGGGTTTTGATTGTGATAATAATTCTGGATATGTCTAAAATAATAACATATGAGTTGCATTGCCTCTGTATTCTTTGTAATGTGCCATTACCATCTTTGGTGTGTCACTATGTGCATTCGTCAGTCGAGATGTTAGCACATAACAATAATCAATTTTTCATTTCTGTATTTAATTTTTTTCCGAGTCTTTCAGCAAGAACTGTAGCTTACATCATCAATTTAATTGTATCTTAAACCACTCACTAGCAGCTATTTTTATGTCTGTCTTTGTTGTGACCTTGAAGGGCTGATAATAAGACGACACGGTGGTATATTTACAAGAGTGTGTATTTACAGAAGTACAGAATAATATGTTATGGAAAGACCCCTCATCCTTCGATGTAGGCTCTTCTATGCATAATGTCTAGACGAGTGGATATAGTCATGAAATAGGGTGGATCACCATCACATCCTGTGAATCAAGTTGAGAAAGAGACCGTTGGACCTTCTTTCTTCTCGCCCACAACATCACACCCATCCTCTCTCAACATTTAACACGATACGATTTTCTTCTTACGTTGTATCGATTGTGCCAATAAACCTGAATATGTGCCTCAGAATTGGGTTGCATTGAATAAAGAATTTTCAAGTTATTTAAAAGATTGTGGCATCGCCTCTGTCTTCTTTCTATATGTATTCACCATATTTTATTTGTCACCTTCAGCGGTCAAGATGTATTCACCATCTTTTATTTGTCATCTTCAGCGGTCAAGATGTATTCACCATCTTTTATTTGTCACCTTCAGCGGTCAAGATGTATTCACCATCTTTTATTTGTCATCTTCAGCGGTCAAGATGTATTCACCATCTTTTATTTGTCACCTTCAGCGGTCAAGATGTATTCACCATCTTTTATTTGTCACCTTCAGTGGTCAAGATGTATTCACCATCTTTTATTTGTCACCTTCAGCGGTCAAGATGTATTCACCATCTTTTATTTGTCATCTTCAGTGGTCAAGATGTATTCACCATCTTTTATTTGTCACCTTCAGCAGTCAATAATTGTTCACTTCTGTATTTAATTTTCCTTTGAGCTATTAGAAAAGTCAGCAAGAACCGTAGCTTACATCATCTAAACCACAATCCTTTGTGGCTAGAGTGGGGTATCACTTACTAGTGACAATTTTTACATCTATCTTCAAGTGAATCAGGTGGAGGAAAGATATCGTGGGACACTAGTCCTTTTCAACTGTGATGTTACAGTCATGCAATACTTTCTTCTCTCGACCTGCCCCCTCTCAATATATAACAAGATGAGATTTTCTTCAGTTTGGTATGATTATGATAGTTTCTTTAAAAAAAAATTTTTTTTTCAGTTTTCTTATCTTTTTGTTTTTGTTGGGTATAGGGCATCCTACGGATGCCAGACATTCACCCGCTATTTCAGAGATCAAACCGAGATGTATTTTAAGAATTTTAATCGTATCTCTGAGCGCGATTGTTTGGATCTCTCTTGAATTTGGTTAACCGGTTATATTGGCCAAGTAGTTTTTGTAATTCTTTTTCATAAGTCCGGTAGCTCCTATGATTACTGAAATGATAGAGATCTTTTTAAGATCCAGTTTCTTTTCATGACATACATAAGACCTAGGTATTTAGTTATCTTATTCTCAGTTCTAAGCAGCATCATTAGAGACACTGACTTCAGGTTCCTATTTTAGAATATACACTGTCATACATAAGACGTTGGTACTTAGTTATCTTATTCTCAGTTCTAAGCAGCAGCATCTGAGACACTGACTTCACCTTTCTATTTTAGAATATACACTGCCATACATAAGACGTTGGTATTTAGTTATCTTATTCTCAGTTCTAAACAGCATCATTAGAGACACTGACTTCAGCTTCCTATTTTAGAATATACACTGTCATACATAAGACCTTGGTACTTAGTTATCTTATTCTCAGTTCTAAGCAGCAGCATCTGAGACACTGACTTCACCTTTCTATTTTAGAATATACACTGCGATACATAAGACGTTGGTACTTAGTTATCTTATTCTCAGTTCTAAACAGCATCATCTGAGACACTGACTTCACCTTTCTATTTTAGAATATACACTGCGATACATAAGACGTTGGTACTTAGTTATCTTATTCTCAGTTCTAAGCAGCATCATCAGAGACACTGACTTCACCTTTCTATTTTAGAATATACACTGCCATACATAAGACCTTGGTACTTAGTTATCTTATTCTAAGTTCTAAACAGCATCATTCGAGACACTAACTTCACCCTTCTATTTTAGAATATACATTGCCATACATAAACCTGGGTATTTAGTTATCTTATTCTCAGTTCTAAACAGCATCATTCGAAACACGGACTTAACCTTTGTATTTTAGAATATACACTGTCATACATGAGACCTTGGTATTTAGTTATCTTATTCTCAGTTCTAAACAGCATCATTAGAGACACTGACTTCACCTTTGTATTTTAGAATATACACTGCCATACATAAGATCTTGGTACTTAGTTATCTTATTCTCAGTTCTAAACAGCATCATTCGAGACACTGACTTCACCTTTCTATTTTAGAATATACACTGCCATACATAAGACCTTGGTACTTAGTTATCTTATTCTCAGTTCTAAGCAGCATCATCTGAGACACTGACTTCACCTTTCTATTTTAGAATATACACTGCGATACATAAGACGTTGGTACTTAGTTATCTTATTCTCAGTTCTAAGCAGCATCATCAGAGACACTGACTTCACCTTTCTATTTTAGAATATACACTGCCATACATAAGACCTTGGTACTTAGTTATCTTATTCTAAGTTCTAAACAGCATCATTCGAGACACTAACTTCACCCTTCTATTTTAGAATATACATTGCCATACATAAACCTGGGTATTTAGTTATCTTATTCTCAGTTCTAAACAGCATCATTCGAAACACGGACTTAACCTTTGTATTTTAGAATATACACTGTCATACATGAGACCTTGGTATTTAGTTATCTTATTCTCAGTTCTAAACAGCATCATTAGAGACACTGACTTCACCTTTGTATTTTAGAATATACACTGCCATACATAAGATCTTGGTACTTAGTTATCTTATTCTCAGTTCTAAACAGCATCATTCGAGACACTGACTTCACCTTTCTATTTTAGAATATACACTGCCATACATAAGACCTTGGTACTTAGTTATCTTATTCTCAGTTCTAAGCAGCAGCATCTGAGACACTGACTTCACCTTTCTATTTTAGAATATACACTGCGATACATAAGACGTTGGTACTTAGTTATCTTATTCTCAGTTCTAAACAGCATCATTAGAGACACTGACTTCACCTTTCTATTTTAGAATATACACTGTCATACATAAGACCTTGGTACTTAGTTATCTTATTCTCAGTTCTAAGCAGCATCATCTGAGACACTGACTTCACCTTTCTATTTTAGAATATACACTGCGATACATAAGACGTTGGTACTTAGTTATCTTATTCTCAGTTCTAAACAGCATCATTAGAGACACTGACTTCACCTTTCTATTTTAGAATATACACTGTCATACATAAGACCTTGGTACTTAGTTATCTTATTCTCAGTTCTAAGCAGCATCATCTGAGACACTGACTTCACCTTTCTATTTTAGAATATACACTGCGATACATAAGACCTTGATACTTAGTTATCTTATTCTCAGTTCTAAACAGCATCATTCGAGACAATGACTTCACCTTTCTATTTTAGAATATACACTGCCATACATAAGACCTTGGTACTTAGTTATCTTATTCTCAGTTCTAAGCAGCATCATCTGAGACACTGACTTCACCTTTCTATTTTAGAATATACACTGCCATACATAAGACCTTGGTACTTAGTTATCTTATTCTCAGTTCTAAACAGCATCATTAGAGACACTGACTTCACCTTTGTATTTTAGAATATACACTGCCATACATAAGACCTTGGTACTTAGTTATCTTATTCTCAGTTCTAAACAGCATCATTCGAGACACTGACTTCACCTTTGTATTTTAGAATATACACTGCCATACATAAGACGTTTGTATTTAGTTATCTTATTCTCAGTTCTAAGCAGCATCATTAGAGACACTGACTTCACTTTTGTATTTTAGAATATACACTGCCATACATAAGACCTTGGTACTTAGTTATCTTATTGTCAGTTCTAAACAGTATCATTAGAGACACTGACTTCACCTTTCTATTTTAGAATATACACTGCCATACATAAGACCTTGGTATTTACTTATCTTATTCTCAGTTCTAAACAGCATCATTAGAGACACTGACTTCACCTTTCTATTTTAGAATATACACTGCCATACATAAGACCTTGGTATTTAGTTATCTTATTCTCAGTTCTAAACAGCATCATTAGACACTGACTTCACCTTTCTATTTTAGAATATACACTGTCATACATAAGACCTTGGTACTTAGTTATCTTATTCTAAGTTCTAAACAGCATCATTAGAGACACTGACTTCAGCTTCCTACTTTAGAATATACACTGTCATACATAAGACCTTGGTATTTACTTATCTTATTCTCAGTTCTAAACAGCATCATTAGAGACACTGACTTCACCTTTCTATTTTAGAATATACACTGTCAAGCCATATGGTAATAGGCGCAGTGATTCTAACAATAGACCTGAATATGTGTCTAGAATCTACGTTGGATTGACTCAAGAGTTTGAAAGTTATGCTTACGTTTCAAATCACTTAAATGTGCACATTGAATTAAGTGTTGGAAGAATTACCACTTATGAATGCATGTCTACCTTCAATTTTTCTGTCGTGGGATGTGTCGGTGGGCATGGGTAGGCATTGGCTTCCTAGCAAGGGCATAGTTAGGCACATAATCAGTTTTAATGTGGAGAATCCACCTCTTCAAAAAGGGAATTTTGGACTCGGGACAAAAATGACCTGTCTTGTCCCGATGGACTTGCCTTCCCACAAGAGCAAAGTTAGATGCAGATTGTTTTTTGATGGAGGGGATATCCAGCTCCCAAAAGGGGGCACTCTAGATGGCACAAAAAATTTGACTCGGTCAAGAAGGATTTCTCCAATCGAGGACAGAACAAATGCTACACTTTGATCTGAAAACAGTCGGCAGTCCCTCATAAGCGAGAAACTCATCCTTTTTTTCCTCAAAAAGTGCGTGACCTGAGACAGAACAGATACTAAACTCCAAGGCTTGATCTACTGAACTAGGGCTTTTGAACAACTACCTTCATCTGTCTGCTCTGAGAAATATTTCTATCCTTATCTTTCACGGGATGAGAAGTTTCCGAATGATGCTGTTTTATTAATTTCATAATTCTTTTTTTTTTTGTTTGTTTCATTTTACCTCAGCAGTAACTCACTTACTCTTTCGCCCCCTGTGGCTAACACTTGTAAACACCTATATTGTTACTTTGTCCCTGTCTGCGTCCTTTTTAGTTGTCTTGTGAAAACTAGCCCCTTATATCGACAATTAAGACTCAGGCATGGAAACACTTTATTTAATTTCTCACACTTATCACTTTTGACATATGAGCTAGGTGACAGCCATCTTCGAAGATGATTTAAGTTTAAAGTCTGGCACATGGTTCAGCTATTATGCAACAAATGGATACTCCTTTCTGATCTCATTGGCACATATATGCTTTTTGCACAAAAATCCACAAAATAAACAAAAAATTTAAATTTTTTTCCTTTCCAAATTTTATATATAAAATGTTGGTGACAATTTTGAAACTGTTTTTAAATATTGATAGAATAATTTTCTTTTTCATTTCAGCAACCACCTGACCAGGATGAATCAAAACTCATGATGGATAAAACACCACAAAAAGAAAATATATCACCCACAAATATTTAAATACACTAATTTATCCCAACTAGAATTCAATTAGTCAACATTTTGAATAAGTTGTCATTGTTCTACCATTTGCTTACATTCTTTGTTGTCATATGCATATGTATGTATGTATGTATGTATATATAGATACATATATGCACACACATTCATACTCCTACCACAAACAGAATGCATTTATTCTTATATAGACTTTGTTACATATAAAATGTTGATGAAAAAAAAAGAACATTTTCCCTTAGATCAAAATGTTTTGATGTATTTGAGAAAAGTCCGCTGCCCTCTCCACCAAAACCAATCTTTTAAAAAAATTCTCAGAAACTTATTCTTCTGTTGGAGAAACTTGTAAAACAGGGATGGGAAGGAGAGATGGACTGCATAAGATATTTATATGTGTACATATTATTAAAAATATATGCAGGTTCGTGTCAGAGAAAAAAATGCAATCTATACCGAGCCTTGCTAGGACAAAGGCAAATAAATTTTATCCAGATTTCCTCCATGACTCAAATTCGATGCCAACGATTTTGACAGTTTAAACCAAGTTTTTCTTCCCTCGCTTTATTCAAAATTTTCAGTTTGAATCTTCTCCACATGTGTCGATCTTTAGCTCAGTAGATGGAAAAAGATCAAACATGAAAAAAAAAAACGTTTATGGTTTAAACAAGAAAATATGTCTGTTACTACAGAAATATCAAATCTTAACTTTAATTCTGACTTTCTGTAGAGCAACAATTTGAAATAGAAACATGCAAATACATGCAGTGTGCGTGGGTGTGCAAATATAAATGTATAGGTCAAACAATTTATAACATCATATCTAATACAATATATAATAGCATTTAAATCCAATTTCAGAATGACTTGACTTTTGCCACTACTTACCCAGTCATTGCAGACGAACAAGAATTTTATATATGTTTCTGGAACGTTAATGGTGTTGAGTCAAACAATTGACTCAAAATACATCCAGACTTGCTTCTTCAGAAATTAATGTTCAGCGCTCAGTCAGTCTCTGCTTGAGTTATTAACAAAATCATTTATAGAGTTAAAAAAAAAAACAATATTATAATTATAAAAATATATAGTAATTATTAAACTGGATTTAAATGATGTTGTATTAGATATGATGTTATAAATCGTTCAACATATATAATTAAGCTCTATTTACTATATAGGAAATATTGAGCTTCTAAACGGCAATTTGGATCTGATTCGTATAATTGATCCTTATATGAATCTGTATTTCACTATATAAAACCTGATTTTATATTAATATTTCTTTATATATATGTATATATATATATATATAAAGCACACACTCCTTGTGTATAAAATAAACATAAACTCATTTAAAAAGTAAAATCCGAAGATTAATTTTCTCTTTATTTTTTTAATTACAAATTTTTATCTGAATTTAAAATGAAATGGAAAAAATGAAAAATTAATTTCACTTTGTTTCATTCTCTGCGAAGTTTGGAGAGATTGATAACGAAGATGGCAAAAAACAAAATGGCATTGTTCTCCTTGGAGCAAGGGGGCCTGCTTCATCCAACCCTCCTTGCCGACTACTCTCCCCCATTCCAACTATCGTGGCAATTAATGTTTCGCTGAAATATCTTTTGTGTCTGATGAGGGAGGGGGGGGGGTTGCTTGACTTTTGCCATTCTCCGTTTCAGATCTCATTTACTATTTTACTGTATTGCAAAATATCTGAACCCTCCCACAGGGTTGGGGGTGGGGGGGGGGTACCGTTTAAGAAGTCTGACCCTTTTTTTATTTGGGGTTCAATTGTCCCCCCCCCCCCCCCCCCGTGATAAAAACATGCCTCTCCACTCACGTGCATGCACCACTTCGCTGCAATATGAGTAAAGTCAGACCAGTTGGGATTGTTGGGATCACATGTAGATATAACAGCCGACACATCATTAGAAGCGTTAATTATTAATCCAGTTTTTCCAATATTTTGCAATCCACGAATTCAGTTTAGAAAAGAAAGGATTAGAATTTCAATTTTGTCTGACTCCAACAATTATTTCTCTCCAAATCTGATTATAGGTTGGGTATTTTTGTTATTCCCCTTCTATATTAAAGTTGGCTTGTTGCTGTTGCTATGAGTGTTCAGCGCCCCACTATCCTCCTGCCCAATTTACTTAGCTTTTATTGTCCCCCTACCCTCCCACCTGTGACCATACAACGCAGAGATTTGTTGTTATTGTTGATTGGCATTTGATCACAAAAAAAAATTTATTTTTGTTTTAAGATGGGACAAACAAAAGGTTGGTGTGGAAGAAACTTTTGCTTAGACTCCGAAAAATGCTGTCGGTCAACTGAATCCTGTAATAAAATTTAAAACAAACAAAAAAAAAGAAATGCGACTGCTTCATTATTCTTTATTGTTTTGTTTTTTTTTTGTTTTTTTAGACCTTTATCTAAATTGGCCCCTGGTAATGACACCCTCGCTCACAGACATTGAACACCTTCATTAAAATTATCAGAATTTCAAAGTGGACAGAACAAAAAAAAAAATCAAAATTAATAGAAAAAATTCTAAAGAAGGAAAAAATAAACTAAAATAAAAATCCATTGAAATTGTCGTCTTCATTTTTTATATATTTCTTTTTAATTTTTCTTTTTTATTGATGAAAATCTTTCAAATTTTATCAAAGATCATTCATTTCAAGATCTACCATGGAATTTCTTGAGTTTTTCTTTTCTTTCTGTTCAAAAATGAAAAAAACAAACGATATAATAATGAATAGACATCTAAAGCAAGTATAGGTTTAAGGCTCCTAAAATTCTTACTAGAATTGCCTGCAAGGACACATGGAGCAACGGATAAAAGTGCTAAGTATAATAATAATAATAAAACCACTGGAGGTTGAAGGTTCAATACTCAGTACGAGCGATATTAAGAATACAATTACGGATTACTTCAGACTTTTACCCAGTCATTGCTGACAGAACAAGAGCAAGCTACCCCCGTGGATTAAATAAAGGGTTCTGTTTGAAATTCTGTACAACTTCCTGAGTTCCGCAAGACGCATCTGAAGAATATTGTTGTGAGAATAACATCCAAGATGAGAACAGTAGTCCGAATAATAATTATTAATCCTCATCTAAAAAAAAGAAGCAATTCTAGATATTCTCTACATTAATTTGTGTGAATATAATTAAATCAATATTTAATCTTGGTAGTTTTGAACTTTTTTGACTGGATCAATTTCGTTTCGGTTAATTTGGGTTTTTGTATTGCTTACTACTTATGTTAGCTTATTTTCTTTAGGTTAAAAAATTAAGACCGTAACAAGATTTTTTTTTTTTTACATTTGTAGATTAACACCCTTTACTGCACCCCCCTCCCCCAAAAGCTAGTCTACTTCTTTTTAGTGATTACATGTGAACACTTTTAAAAAAGAAAAACGAAAAAAAATTATTTTAGAATTTAGAATGGGGGAATCAGTTTTGTATATAAATGTAACATACAATGATCCACCATTTCTGGGACATTCTAGCGTTTTAGAGCATTAACCAAATTTTTTAAAGAACTAACCTTAAGTCCGAGTGGCTGCTAGTTGGGGTTAAGATTAGATTAGAAGACCGTAACAAATATTTTTTTAAATAATTCGTTGCGGAGAAAGAATGTTTTAAAACTCAATTATTGGAGAGGGTGAAATGCAGCTATATCACTGCAAATTTGATCGCAAGTTTTCTTATTAGGTCAAAGAATTGACTCAGCATCGGTAAGAGGAGATAATACAAAACGAAATTACTCCCGGCAAGAAATTGGATAGCACCTATTTCTTAGCTGGCAATGTCAGCCGCAACCCACAACTATAACAAGGGGAAGAGATAAAATTGACTGAAATAAAATAGTGAGAAAATAGTTAAACTCTTTTTCACTGTTGATCGGCATTTTCGACCACTGTAGTAGGATTCTTCAAAGAAATTCAGTGGAGACATGGAAGTTTTTTGTTTTTTTTAATTCAAAATTTTTTTTTTAATTGTCCGGTATTAACCCGTTAGTGCCTAAATTATTTTTCTTTAATGTATTACTAAACAATCTTTTGTAAAAACAATATTATATTTGAGCAAAATTATTTTTACTTGACATTATAGGATAATTAGACAATTTCTTTATATTACACTAGCTCCGTCCGATCACATAATTTTTCTAAGCTTGGAAGATTATATAGTGAACGAACATCATACACTGCCCCCCCCCCTACCCCCTAAAGGAGGAGGTAATGAGTGAGAGGATGATATCATGACGAACGCGCACTACCCCCCCCCCCCCCCCAAGGATAGAATTAATACGGGAGCGGATTATATAACAACAGAATCGAACGTAACCCTCCCCATCAAAGAAGGATGTAATATCTGGGATGATTCACCCCATCCCTATAAAAAAATGAAGGAGGTAATTCCTGGGAAGATGGTCTTATGACAACAGAAATGATACTATACTACACACATCCATTAAAAGATAATACAATAATAGATTAAATCGGGATTTTTTTTCATTCATTATTTTTTATAGTTTCTTGGCCTTTTGGCTAAGATCAGAGTGTAGTATCTGTTCCCATGGATGCTACATTCTGTAGACCGGTACCGTCTCGGCCTTTGGATCTTTATTCTGCCGGTTTAGGGTATTGTCCTGTGCAGTTCTAGGAGGTGCACCCTCCCAGGCTTTGCCTTCTCACCCTTTGAGGAGAGGTTAGTTTATTGCTAATCGCCGTGGGCACTCCTACTGGGGAATGTCGACGGGGCTGCCCAGACATTTTTTGTAGGCCAGAGCATGCTAATCCTAGTGTGCTGGCTAACCCTAACACCTGACCTTGTGGCTAGCCCCCTGGAAAAGATAAAAATACATTAACCTCGTGTCTAACCTCCTGCTGGGGAGGTAAATCACTTGGCCTTTTGGCTAAGATAAAAGTATAGTATCTGTTCTCAGCATCCCAGCAACATCAGATGTTTTACTATTGATCAACACTACTGTGTATATATAATAAAACATGACAATGTAAATTACAAGTGTATATTATAGAATAGAAATTTATAAGAAACTGTTAAAAAAATAAATATGCAGACTAACAATATCTAAAGCTTTTTATGAGTGTTGGCTGATTACTATATATACAGTATTTCAAAATCTTATGTTGTATCACAGAATTAAATAAGCGTAATATTGTTAGGATATGTGGAAAAAACTTTTGCATTTATTCATAAAAATGTGGGACGACTTGCCAAAATGTTTTGGCTCGAATAATCGATGAAACTGATTGTATCCTTTCACTCAAGATTCTCACATTTTATACTGAAAACTGAGTGTTGCCAATATACATCACACAGTAGATGTAATATTTGAAAGACACTCCAATCTTTATGACTGACTATAGATATCTCTGAAAAATACAGGTGTTGCTGATATATGGTTAATTATCCTAAAAAAAAAAGGACCATGGGTGCTAATGGGTTAAGCACCAAAGGTTTAGATTGTAAAAAACAAATACTGTTTAGATAGAGGCCCGGAGTCTTTGAATGCAGCAAAGGTAGTCGTTGTCTATGATGTCGCTGTGTGGGTTGACTACCAACTCAAGATCTCCATCAACGACTGAATTTCCAATCCTTGTCATGTGTCCTTCTTCAACACCGTCTAAGATGGTTCGAGTATGCAGTTTGGTATCTGGAGAGAGAGAGAGGGCTCATCCACGAGGTCCTTCTCTGCCTGATTGACAAAAATGTGCTGGTGGGTTGTTGAAGACCAAGGCGGCGACAATCAGAGGTGACCTGGCAGTACTATCAGGCCCACAAATAGTTGGTTTTCAACTATGGAATCGGGATTGGCTAGCCATATTGTACTCGCTTGGGAGGAAGCTGGCTCAACTCTATCAGGGTGAGAGCCGTTACAAGTACAAGTAGGGTTAGGGTTAGCTAAATTTTCAACTTATGTGGCCAACACGAAACAATGGGGAATCATTCTGCTAAATTCGACTTAATTCTTATGAAATAATTTTGATTAAAAAAAAATAATTCTTAACTGTTAGGCATATTTAGGGTCTCAACCACATCTGAATGCTGAGGTAAAGCCGAATTTAGGGTCTTAACCACCACATGTAAATACTAAGGCAGAGCTGAATTTAGGGTCTCGACTGTCACACCTAGATCTTGAGGCTAAGTCAGTGGTTGTGTTACAGAAAATGAAACGAAAGGTCCGTCCTATCATGGATTAACAGGAGCTTAATGAGTGCATGGATGCATAAATGATCAACACAGATGTTAGCACACAAACTTACGGAATGTCAATAAGAAGGGTCAGATCTTGCTTTGATGGATCTGTGCCAGGTATATCTGTAAATTTGCATTGACAAGTCTCTGTGGTCATTCCAAACGATTTCTGATCATGCAGTACATTGTCACTGCTGTGGTCATCCAAGATAGATAAAACCATGAACAAGACCACCTCTTCATACATTGAGGGGTTCAGATTAACAAGGATCACCAACACTAGAATGCGCGTTGGGATTTATTTTATATGTCAAATTAGGATTACATCAGCGTTCTGTAGAGAGTCCATTGCTTTTCATTTGTGTCTTAGAAGTGTCTTTCGTACAGGTTCTCCGGAAGAGATGTTGTATGTTGATGACTTAGCAGTTGCCTGTGAAACAATGGAAGGTCTACTTGTTAAGTTAAAGACTTGGAAGAATGCTATGAAAAGTAAAGGTCTGAGAATGAATGTTACCAAGACGAAAGTGATGATTTGTGGTTGTAGTGTTGGGAAGCACCAGAAAGATTAAATTTCTCTTGTTCAGTTTGTAGAAAAGGGAGTCAGGTGCAAATCAATTTCTGTGGTACCTGTAAGAATTGGGTACACAAGTGCAGTAGGTTGAAAGATGATAACCAGTGTGCGTGCAAGAAGTGTAAGACTATGAAGACGGATGAGAACTCAGATGTGGAGAAAGTATATCTGGATAACAAAGCTATTAGTGTTGTTCAAAAGTTTTGTTACCTTAGCAATACCATCGGAGCAGAATTAGGAGTGAATGGAATGAGTTCGGGTAACTTGTCATTATTAACCAAAATAGCATTACCACTGTCGACTAAGGGAAAAGTCTTATCAGGCATATGTACAAAGTGTAATGATGTATGGACATGAAACCTAGCCAATGAGGGTTGAGGACATGCGTTGCATGGAGAGAAATGAAATGAGAATGATACAAAGGATGTGTAATGTGAGTCTTAAAGACAGGTTTCGATTTGATGACCTCAGTGGAAGATTAAATCTAGACAGGATGTGGATGTGTGCAAAACAGAAGACTTTGATGGTATGGCCACGTTGAAAGAATGGATGAAAGTTCCTAGGTTAGTAGATGTAGAACAGTTGAGGTAACAGGTTCAGTTCACAGAAGGCCAAGAAAAACATGGGAGGAAGTGATGGGCTTGAGAGAAAAAGGGATGAATAAAGACCTGACCAGAGATAGGTTAGTTTAGAGGCCAATCTTGAAAAGCCATCCAACATGTCAGCATGTAAAACGGACATTGGAACCGAATATAGTTCCGATGATGAGCATCTTTTCAAAGTGTGGGAAATCGACTGGGAACTTACCAATGTGTATAGATGCTCCCACAGTAAAACTGTATTCATGAATTTGTGTATATCACTAGGGTGCTGAACTTAACCACCTGAAGAGGAGCAGTAGATGAAAGTGACCTGTTTTACGTGCAATCCCGAGATCAGAGATGATTGCGGATGACTGACCAGTTTTACGTGCAATCCCGAGATCAGAGATGATTGCGGATGACTGACCAGTTTTACGTGCAATCCCGAGATCAGAGATGATTGCGGATGACTGACCAGTTTTACGTGCAATCCCGAGATCAGAGATGATTGCGGATGACTGACCAGTTTTACGTGCAATCCCGAGATCAGAGATGATTACGGATGACCGACTAGTTTTACGTGCAATCCCGAGATCAGAGATGATTGCGGATGACTGACCAGTTTTACGTGCAATCCCGAGATCAGAGATGATTACGGATGACTGACTAGTTTTACGTGCAATCCCGAGATCAGAGATGATTGCGGATGACTGACCAGTTTTACGTGCAATCCCGAGATCAGAGATGATTACGGATGACTGACTAGTTTTACGTGCAATCCCGAGATCAGAGATGATTGCGGATGACTGACCAGTTTTACGTGCAATCCCGAGATCAGAGATGATTGCGGATGACTGACCAGTTTTACGTGCAATCCCGAGATCAGAGATGATTGCGGATGACTGACTAGTTTTACGTGCAATCCCGAGATCAGAGATGATTGCGGATGACTGACCAGTTTTACGTGCAATCCCGAGATCAGAGATGATTACGGATGACTGACTAGTTTTACGTGCAATCCCGAGATCAGAGATGATTGCGGATGACTGACCAGTTTTACGTGCAATCCCGAGATCAGAGATGATTGCGGATGACTGACCAGTTTTACGTGCAATCCCGAGATCAGAGATGATTACGGATGACTGACTAGTTTTACGTGCAATCCCGAGATCAGAGATGATTGCGGATGACTGACCAGTTTTACGTGCAATCCCGAGATCAGAGATGATTACGGATGACTGACTAGTTTTACGTGCAATCCCGAGATCAGAGATGATTGCGGATGACTGACCAGTTTTACGTGCAATCCCGAGATCAGAGATGATTACGGATGACTGACTAGTTTTACGTGCAATCCCGAGATCAGAGATGATTGCGGATGACTGACCAGTTTTACGTGCAATCCCGAGATCAGAGATGATTACGGATGACTGACTAGTTTTACGTGCAATCCCGAGATCAGAGATGATTGCGGATGACTGACCCGTTTTACGTGCAATCCCGAGATCAGAGATGATTGCGGATGTCATGAAGAAGGTGAGCAGGAAAGTCAAGCAAGAGTCTGTAAATTGCAATCATGTTTTTTTCTGAAGTGTTAGAAAACAGCTGCACGCTTATACAAATGAAACTGCCTCAGTCAGTCGATGGCCTGCACGCTGGAGCAACTCATCATTTGCATACGAGTGGTTGTAAGGTAGATACCTGGGGGTCCTAAACAGTTTGCATTAACTAACTGCGCAGTAAGCTAGCTGAGGATACTGTCGGTTGTCTGAAGGTCTTGTTTATTTGACGGCCCCGGTCGAGTGATGATCAGGGGAGTACTCAGTACCTACTTTTGCTTACAGATCTACTTCGTAATAGAAAGGTAATAAGTCTAATTGATTGTCACGTCTCCTTCAGGATTCGGTCTTTTGTAGATTGTTAATGCAAAATGGCTTTGTGGAAGAAGTGAACTCCCACCTTTAAAAACTGAAATGTCTTTAAGCATTATTCATGTGGGTCTTTGAGAATTACTTAGGCTTGATGGGTAAGTTGGCACTGTGATTTTAATATCTGAAAACATCCAGTGTAAGTTGTATAGCTGTTGTGTCAGGAGCATCATGTTATATGGCAACGAGTGTTGGGCCCTCACCCAGTCCTCTCTCGCCTGTCTGCAGCACAATGACAGATCTATGATTAGATGGATCTGAAATGTGAACTCTAACCCTAAACCTAACACATTAGGTCAGTGGATTTGCTGAAAGCACTACATTTTCCGAGTATAAAGGTTACCCTAAGGACAAATCGGTTATACTGGTATGGTTACGTGGAGTACATATTCTCTTGGATAAACTGTTGCAGAAGCAAGGGTGTCTTGAATTGCAGGAAGGTTGGCCAGCCAAGGAAAACTTGGAAACAAGTGATGAGACAAGACCATACAGAGTTGAATTTGGAGACAGTTGGCCACTGAACATTCCAAACTGAGAGTGAGCTTGCGAAATATAGAAAAAAACAAAACGTCCGACTCCTGGGAACAGTGACATTAAATGAAGAGAGAAAGTATATCTGAAACTGATTCTAAAAATTGGTCTTGTTTTGTTTTCATTAAAGCAAGGTTATCAATTTCTCTTTCGAATTCTAATTTCTTTCAGTAATGCATTAAAAAGTCCCGAGAAATTAGGTTTATATCAAACACCCTGCTTTCTTTTCTTTGTAATTTGAAGCAGTGGACCGATTCTATCATTATTGCTAACAATAAATTCTGACTTTAAATCAAACTCTTATATACGAACAGGTTTTATTTCTTATATTTTAGTAAAAATACTTGTTGCCGAAAAGAATAACCTCCCTCCTCACTTCCACAAAAAAGAATAGATTTTTACGATTAGAGATCCCCACAAACGTCTCAATTTCACTTAATTTTAAAACTAGAATTTTTGTTTTGTATTACATGTAGAATTTACTGATACTTTACTGCCCCCCCCCCCACTCTGGAGAAAAGGAGACATCAAAAGAGAAATAAGGGTCACATTTCTGCATCATAGAACAGAAAACAATCGAAATACAGAATCTGTATTTGAATGGACGAAAAATGATTCTTAACAATGAGAATCTTTGATATTAATACATTTTCAGATTATTACTTTTATTTTGTTTTAATTGGTTGTTTCTTTTTACAATTGGGTCACCACTTATCAAGGCCAAAGGAAACCCGAGGATAAGGGTTATTGAGATAAAATGACTTTCAGTCTAATATGAAGAACACTATGGAAGTACTAAAATTGATCAATGGAATGAACTGTGTTCGATTACTTATAGGACGGATTATAGCAAGTATTTGTTGACTTTGGATTTGAAGATGACTATGATGTAGATTGCAGGGAAGCAATTCCATGTTAATGTGTTCCCCAGACGAAAAGCCCCTGCAAAGAAGACCAACTGGAAAAAATATTCACATTAGATCAACACAATTTTTACACGTGGTCTAATTATGTAATATACATCTCAAAGTATGCGTTAGAAGCAAACTTTCCTTATGGTGGCTGTCAACACATGAGAGCACGATGACCATAGGGATACAAATAAACTCAATGATTCCCTCAAAATTGCCACAGATGCAATCAAACTGCAAAACCAACAGATATTATCTTATTCCCTTCCAACTTCTGCAACTGTTCAACAGAAAACACAAATGCAAAAATAATAAATATTCTAAATAATTAAAAACAATTTTTTTTTAATACTTTTGTTCACCTCAAAAAAGGCATATTGCCATCGAGACTATTGCGATTAGGGGCCAAATTTATAGGGTGCATCCTAAGCAGGGAGTTGTGCAGTAAGATGTTTGTTCACATTACATTGAAATTTCTGCGTGTTGGTACAGTCGGGGAAACAGAGAGGTAATTCCAAAGGCAAGAGGTCCGATGAAAGAAGTTATTAGAGTAAAAAGTTTTCTGGCATCTGGGGACCTCTACAGTGAAGGGGTGTGATTTTGCTGCTAGTTAAGTTGGTCAGAGGTACAAGTGCAGTAAGTTCGTCGGAGCACATTCAGTGGAATTATTTGTAAAACAAGCAGAGGGATGCAACATTGCAGCAACGGGCCAGAGCTGAAGTTTCGTAAACAGTGTGGGACCTATTAGGTTAGAGACTCTTTTTTGCACCCTATCTAAGAGGGAGAGACTAGTGGTTGGTGCACCAGCCCAGAAGTGGCAACACTACTCTATACTTTTGTATCAACAGTGTGTGTGTGGGGATGACAACTCCCATTCACCGGCTCCCCAGGTTGTGGTAGAGGAATCACCAGCTGCGAATAGACAAAATCATGGCATAGAAACCAGCAGCCACCCTGTCAGGGCTCCGGTGAAGCCATGGAAAGAAGCTTGATGGACGTGTGTTGCTAATGCAATGGTAGAGCACTTTAGTACAACAAACAATCTATCTATAGGGGCCACCCCTATAGATAGCCTGTTTGTTGTACTAAAATGCTCTGTAGAGAAAAAAAATACAGCTATTGAAAGATTTACTGACTCATACACAACTCGAACCGCATTGCAGGTTGCACGGGTCAACAAGGGGTGCTATCTGCTGAGGTCCTGAATCTGACCACAATGTTAAAAAAAGCTAGCTACAGTGTCTGAAACAGCAAGACATGGATCTGCACGTTTACTAAATGAAGACCTGCCTGGTGTAATAAAGGATAGAGCGAGATGGCATGAGGGAGTCAAGAAGGTCCATGACACTAACACGGCTAGATAATGATGTATCACCTTAAAATGAAAACAAGCACAAAAAACCCTGCTTTAAAAAGAAAAAAAAACAAAAAACGAACTACTCGTTTTTTATTTCAATCATTCGGTCTGCACATTCAAGCAATCCTTTTCAATCACTGAAGAGTTTACAAATTGAACAAAATTGGGCACCATTTTAAACGACTGCCTTTCACAACAGAAAAGTCTTGTCTTTTAATTGGGACATTTTTCTAACATTATCAATCCAATGACTGCCATAAAAAAAGACTGTAAAACAAAATTGTTGTTAGATTGAAGCAGATTTCCACCTAAGAATAATGATTAAACGTTTGGTATTTGAAAAGAAAGTAACTTTTTGTCCTTTGTTGTCTTGCTTGAGATGATGTGCATTTTGCAAAGCAGAGTTGTGTTCTTTGCATTCAGCCAGCCGACATATTCAACATTCAAATGGGCGTGTCGCTCAGTGACTACAATTAATTACGTGCTCAGTACAAAGTAATTTTTTTTCAGTTGTAATTATATAATAATCATATTTGTTGATCTATACAGAAGCGTTTTCATCCAATTTAATTCTTCATATTTGTGTCTTATCACTCAAAGACCACTCTATTTCAACTAATCGAAAAATAAGAACAGATATTCTTAAGATGCATCCATTCAATCTGCGCTCTTAGCGATGAAAATGCTATTTAAAACATAAGCATAATAGACAGACGAAAATACTCTTTCAAATGACAGACCAATGAAAATGCTATTTTAAATTTAAAACGTAATCATGAAATCACCAGACAGACAGAGCCTCTAATAAAGATGCACAGACATATTAAAAAGAAAAAGAAAAGAAAACGGTCAAAATTTGACGAACTTTTGATTGTTTACAATCAACTGAAAAATGATTTTAAGTAGAAGATTAAATCTAGATAGTATAGGAAGATGCATACAGAACAGGAGACTTTGTTGGTTTGGTCACATAGAAATAATAGATGAGAATGTTTTGGGTCAGTAGATGTAGAACAGTTGAGGTAGCAGAGTTACTCGACAAGGGAAGGCCAAGGAAAACATGAACTTGAGAAAAAGAGGAATAAAGATCTAACAAGAGATAGGTTAGTTTGGAAGTCAATTTTTAAAAGGTGTCCAATGCATGAAAAATGGACGTTAAACCGATTATGATGATGATCATCATCATCATTTGCTGCTCTGCTGTTTGTTTGTTGTTGTTGTTGTTTCTCACGAGACACACAAAAAAACAAACAATTATTATTGTTAGTTGTAAAAAGGCTTCGTCTGTTTATCATTTTATAAACACAAAACAATTTTTCAGCTAACAATTTCATTCAAAGATTATTTGTGATACTGCTACGTGCTGTCTCTGTAGCTGGTTGATGCGTAAACTTGTCCACCTTTTTCTTCTTGTTCTAATCGATGGTCAACCTATGGAACGTGATGTTGAAGCTGCTTGAGTGACATGTTGAATGCACATACACTGTTGCGTGGGGAAAGTTCAGGAAGCTGAATCCTGACATCTAGGCACACTTCCTTCAAGATTCAGGGTAAAGTAATTTCAGCCTGAGTTTGCTCTTTCATCTTGCATAGCAGACATGCCCCCCCCCCCCTCCCAAACACTTCTGGTCTGCAACGGCTTCAGCATAATGACCGTGTCATGATCAGGTGGATGTGTGACTGCAAATTGGAGAAAAGAGTCCTTTCAACTAGAAACTTGGTATTGGTGGGATTATGGATGACCTACACACTCAGCGTCTCAGGTGATTTGGCCATGTATAGCGTCCCACCTTTTGCATCAGTTGGATAACATGCCTGGATCTCCCAGGCACTAGGAAGCGTGGTAGACCAAATAAGTCCTGGCTAGAGTATGTACGAAGTGATTTGATTGCATACAACAGCATAGATAGAAGATGTGAGACGACGTTGTCCACTCCAAGAAACTTGCAGCAGCTTAAATACCAAAACGGATCATGATGCCCCTATACCCCCCCCCCCCCATTCTCTGCCCTTTTACTTATATTGTTGACGGCATCAATTTATGTCATACACATTCTTTTCTATTAATCCTGATTTGGATGCTTATCAAATTTCTAATAACTTTTCTGATCTACTTTAATACCTAATTTGTTTTAATTATACATTGTTCGCTGCTTACAGCATCAACAAAATCCTAACTAAAGGTTCAAGATTTCCTTTAGTATCCCGCACTCTACAGAAATACTTTTCGAAAATCCAACGTCGCCAAATGATGTATCCGATATAAGGTGAAATTCTCATCGCCAGAAGAAATAACAGGAACAGAAGGTAATTGTATTAAAAGAAAGTACAGAAATAATGCGTAAACAATTTAATTTCGATTTGATATTTTTGCAAATTTTTACCCCACCCTATAGACCGGTATTGTCCGGGCCTTTGGGTCTGGATTTATGCCGGTCTATCGGTTATCCGTCCTGTGCAGTTCTATGAGGTGCACTCTCCCAGGCTTTGCCTTCTCACCCTTTGAGAAGGGGTTAGTTTATTGCTAATCGCCTGAGGCGTCCCTACCGGGGAATGCCGACGGAGCTGCCCAGAGTGCTCAAATTCTCGAGCGCTGGTTTTTTCCCAATTTCCCGACCTTGTGTCACATCTTACCTTGTGGGAGGAAGATAAATAGAATCAATTGTTTAAATTTGACCTGGAAATCTAATTTATTTCCCATTGTTTGCTGCTTGAAGTCAAGCTTGAAATGGATTTGAGGCACCCTAGAAAAATATTGTGCTTTAACACCATTTAGTTTTTTTTTTTTTTTTAAACTTCTGGTAGAATTATGAACAAAGCAATATGGCGTATATGCACATTTGTAACTTTGCTTCGCAGATTTTTTATTAAAAGAAAAAAAAAAAAAAAAAAAAAAAAAAAAAAGGTTGAAATTGCTCTGTCCATTTGTTTCAGAATTTTTTATTTTTCTAAAGATGAGATAAAAAAAAAAATTTTTTTATACACTTTTGGCTTATTTTGTCATTTAATTTGATCACGTGACGGGTAAAATATTTTTTTGAATATTGGATTTTTCACTGTAAAAATCTTTAATTTATCATAAGCCGGAAGTCAAAGGTAAAAAAAATAAAAATAATAAGTGTTAAGACAAAATGGGTCCTTTTAATTGTTGCCCATTCTGGGGTGCCTCAAATCCATTTAATCCGAAGTCAACAATTTACGTTTTAATCAATTTTTGGGCCCTTTTTTATTTTTCTTCATGGTTTTGACATATCAGTCAGTGGTTGACGCTAGTTAATCTGTCTCATCTTGTTACCCTGCAAGAATGACTGTCAGGGGACTCATCACTCCAAAAGTCTCCACAGCCAATAGTTGAAATAGAAATTTGTTGCTAAATAGGAGACTCAGTGGAGGTGCATGTGACAAACCCAAGATCTTTAAATGAAATGAGATTGCCGCTAGTGTTGGATAATGTACGGGAGGGGGAAGCGCAAGTTATCTACCCTCCACTGTGTAAGAGGAGGGTGATGTCAGGAGTCGGCTCACTTCAGTTTTCTGGTTTGCTCATTCTTTGAGATCAAGATTTTTGTCCGCTTCGGACATGTCAGCTTCAGTCTAGCCTTACATTTTAGACATTTTCTAGAATCTAAGTCATGTAATGGATTTTGATCAAAATTGGAATATGTTTAAGAGCATTATATTTTGATTTTAATCTTCATAATGGGACATAAAGGTGGAATTAATTTATCCATCCTGGAACAGGTATCATTTAGTTATCTATAAAGTAAAAAAAAAAAAAAAATTGACAAATTGGCAAATTTTGAAATTCTTTTCAGATATTTATTACATTTCTAGAAACAAAAGCTTTTTTTCTCCTTCCATTAAATATAGTCCATCCTCAACTTATCTATGCATACACTTACAAACACCCACCCAAGGTTTGTTCATTCTGTTCCATTATAAATATTAGCTTGTTCGGAAAATACTGGCCGATTTTTCAAACGTTGATTTAAGTTTGTTTTAGTTGAATTTGCTGATCTTGTTGATACTTAATAAAGTCCAACATAGAAATGGCAGAATTAAAAAACACTGTCATTTAAAATTGGAAACAACTTTACATGTTTTTTTTTAGTACATCGTCGTATGTAAATTTTTAACTAGAAAATAAATGTTGTCAATTCTCCTCTTCACACACAAAACAAAAAAAAGCTTGTTTTAGCTTATTGGTGTTCCTAATTATTTAAATAAAATAAAAAAAGACTGACTTCAGGGTTTTTTATATTGTTGTACGATTTAGTTTTTTTTCTTCTTCAAAAATCCTTGTGACAGATGGAATCTTTTTGTTGAAAAATCATATTTTCTGGTGCCGGTGACTTCTTTTTGCAGTTTTCATAAAAACCTTGTGTTTTAAAAGGTTCAAGATGTCCTTTAGTATCCTGCACTCTACAGAAATACTTTTCGAAAATCCAACGTCGCCAAATGATGTTGTATCCGATATAAGGTGAAATTCTCGTCGCCAGAAGAAATAACAGGAACAAAAGGTAATTGTATTAAAAGAAAGTACAGAAATAATGCGTTGACAGAGGTTGCTTCCTCACTTCTACTGATTTGTCATAACGATTCTATGAATAGAGTGAGGAAGAGTCCATACAGTGACGGAATAGGGTAGATCACCATAATACGGTTGATATTTTTGCAGTGTTATAAACAAAAAATTTACATGCATAATAATTGAACTCTTTTATAAACTTTCAATAATTTTTCTCAGAATAGTTTTGAAGCCTAAAGTTTTGAAGAAATGCATATACATTTCTTAAATGAGTTTAAATTATGAAAATGGGTTTTGGAAATTTTGACATGAGGATTGATAATTTGTATTAATTGGATTATTCGGACTACTGTTCTCAAGGAGGTGTGGCGCAACGGATAAAAATGCTAAGTGACAGTCTTATAGAGGTTTAAGGTTCAATCCTCAGTATAGGCGATACTAAGAATACAATTAAGAATGACCTGGTCATTGCTGATGGAACAAGAACAAGGTACCCCTATGGATTAAAGAAAAGGTTTCGTTTAAAATATGATACAGATTCCCAAGTTCGACAAGACACACCTGAAGAAGGTCATAGATTACACTGGTTAAAACATTGCGAAAATAACATCCAACTCGATGAAGATGCTTCCCAAACAACCGCTAACATCAACAAAACATGGGGAGAAGGGTTCACAAGTTATTGGACAATATGAAGGTGATCCTGTAATGCAGTGGTTCTCAACCGGGGGGGGGGGGGGAATTAGCATCACAGATTAGCAGACACAAACTAGATCCAGGGCCACAAAAACGCAGTGTGCATCGCCCATCGCTACCGACAGGTCATGTTTAATTTTCTCTCCGCTAGCTGTGTGCTTATATTAAACGTTATTATGTTAGTATTAGTTATTATTGTTAATATGAATGCAAATTTTGAGTGCAACATTTTCTGAAAAGGGGGAATATCATTCTGATAAATGATGAAAGGGTTCATGAGCTTTGAAAAAAAAAAAAAAAAAAAAAACAACAGGTAGAGAACCACTGCTGTAATGATAATGATAACTTTGAAGATGAAGGTAGAGTACAGCTACACTCTTGACAATGAACGTTTGAAATCACGAATTGAACAAAACCCACATCAAAGCATCAGAGAAATGTCTAAGAGAACTTGATGTCAGTATTTCAATATCTGGTCATCTGAAGCAAATTGGTAAGGTAAAAAATAAATGAGTCCCACATGAGTTCAATGAATAAATGAATGTTTCTGAAATCTTATTTTTTTAACAGGCTAAAAATACCTATTTCCTTAAACAGACGTGTCATCCAAGGTGGTGTTAAAATTGGACTCTCTGCGAGATGATTCTCTGCTTGGAATGGAATGGTGCCATTCCTGTGAACAATTTGGGCACGTATGATTGTCACGGTTTTTAAAGTATCTGGTAGCACAGTAGAGATGTAATTTGATATCACAATGCGTACAAGTCTGGCCCCGCAAACAGAGTCGACTGCAAATGTTGCAATGCCTAGCAACGTCAGGATACATGGAACGAATCAGAGGATCAAGTTCGAGAATGCAGCGTGTTGAAAGGGAAAGTTCACCCCGAGAAGATTTCTTCAACCACTTGTCTTTCACCATCTGCTCATAAAAACGTTGCGCATCGTCGCGCGTCATTGATTTTTCCAGACTCGCCGTCAGATTTAAAGCCTGAAAAAGAAATAAAGTATAAAAAATTCCTGTAGAAAATCACATTTAATAATTTTATTGGTTAGATTAATTTCGGAAGATATAACTGTCATGGTCTTTATGTAAACATTAAATGGTACGTCAGCTACTACTTACTTGGTAATGTGAATTTGCAGGGGAAACGTTAGCATGTAAACAGGAAATAAAGGTCAGACAGGAGGGGGGGGATCAGGTAGCTGACCTTTGGGGGCCATTGTCTTCTGTGAGAACAATAGAAAAAAGGAAATGATGTCAGACGAGATAGAATAGGGACTCGGATTTGGAAACTTGATGTGATCAGACATGAGAAATGACTTAAGAATCAACAATAAATTAATGAAGGAGTGAGGCCCCAAAAATATGCAGCCCTGATCTTTCTTCTAGCAAAGATTGAGATAACACCAACAGCCTAATAAAACTGTCCTTCTCTAAATTCAAGATGTAGTTTTTTTTTTGTGTTATGTTGAATTTGATTCCAATATGGGAATAGATTTCCCCCAACCCAGAGAGAGGCAGTGATCGGCGTACAATGAGACCCTAGAGATGCTTTTGGATAGAGTGCCCTCAATCTCTGAAGCCCGCTGTTGTTGAGCATACAAGACACTAGGTACAACTTGATTGTTCTGTTTATGACTTGTTTATTTGCATCCAATAACAGACATTAATTTGATAGTGACATTCAGAGCATGGATCTCCCCGTGGAAGGGAGGTAATGCAACATTTTAAAGTATCTGTTAGATGCAATTTGATATCACAATGCTTACACGCCTGGCCTCATAAAACAAGCTCAGTGCAAAGATTGCATTGCCTAGTGACATTAGGGTACATGAAATAAATCAGACGATCAATTTAGAGAATGTTACATATCTGAAGGAAAAACTGGAGCGAAACAGAAGACAGGGAGTAGATAGGCGGAGAGGGGAAGAAACACTGTAAAACACAAGCTTAAATGTCATTTAACAATAAAAAAAAGAAATATTCTATTCTTTTGAAATTAAAAAACAAAATTGAATGCCATCTCTAATTAAAGTTATGTTGCAGGGGGGAGGGTTTATTTAGCAAATGAATTAATATTTTATTCACCTTTTAACAGTTGGAAACATGTTTAAATCAAGCTTCGAAAAAGCTAAAAAAAATAAATCTGCTGATTGTAAACAATGCATTTTAAAAACGAAATATTTTATCTTCATTAGAAATTTTGTTTATTTTAAGAAAATTAAAAAAATATTTTTATATGGTTGGTAAGAGAATAAAATAACAATAGCGTCTCACTTGCTTGACTGACTTTTCTTTGAAAGAAAAAACAAAAACATTCAAATCCTTTTTTGATTTAATTAATTTGGTGATTTCTATTCTTAATTTAATTTTTTTCTTATTGTTTAGTTTCGTTTCAATGATTTCAAGTAGTGAATAGAAATTAAATTGCCAAGCGATAGCGATCAACGAAGGCAGGCACTAACTATAAGGGATATTTTTTTAATGTTTCTCCTCGATCTGCAAATTGTCAAGGCAGATTTCAAAGACTAGATTTATTGACAAATTGAAGTTTTTTTTGCTAATAAAAGTAATTTTTGGAACAGCTTAAAGAACTGCAAAAGTGTAGAAGATGGAATTAGATAAATTCATAAATAATTGTAAGAAAAAAGAAATTAGTAGGACCTTTTAGGGAGCTATCAGGAGAAGTATTTAACAGAATTTGATCTGCATATGAATACAAATTTACTCAGCATTGCCTGGGAGTCAAATAAGTTGAACATAATAATTGGAAAAGATATAAATCCTCTCATTCCATCCATACGGGCATGGACTGACAACTCAACATGCTACGTTCGAATGCTTTCAGATGCATAGTGTCACTGTCACTAGGGTTGTTAGCATCCTTCACATAGTCCCTCTTGTGAGTAAAAAGAATCAGGAAAAACCAATACCAACAAACGAAAATCAAATGGAGCAAACAGCCGCGACGACATGCTGATTTATCTGTTTAACAGGGTAAAATCATTTTACCAATTCATATGTAAACATGCACTCGGATGCATGTTTTGGTGATGCATGCGAATGGCAGATGTTGCAGATGATAGATGCACGGCCAATAGAAAAAAGGGGGAGACACAGAAGAAATTTGAAAATATCTCTGATGTTGTATTTTGGGCAACCCGGCATTCCATTTGTCTACTTGAGAGAATAATGTTTGCGGTTTCCTGCTGGGGTTATGGCTCATTCAGAGACTGCCAAATTTAATGGCTGTCCAAACACAGGACGGACAGTAGATGTTTGCGTGTTCATACATTGTTTAGAGATAGGCCCTTTGAGTGGACACTGGCTGGATATTATCTCTAGTGGCCAGTCCTTAGGTGGTCGAATGGTGACCACTGAGAAAAACCAGAATCAAAGATTTCCGGTCAGGAGTGAAAATATTCCAGGAGAGGGGAGGAGTTAGAGCCGGCCCTTGGAGCATGACACAAGAGTATGTTTTACTGACGGTTGGCGGTCAGTTGGGTCGATGTGCCTCTCATGGTAAGGTGGACCCTTGTAATCTCCAAAAAATCAACATCTGTTAATTGTTTATAAACTCGGCTCATGGTTTTACTTGGGAAGAGAATTCTTTGTTGCAGCACTGACTGAGTTGAACAACAACTTTGCACCAGGAACAACGAGCGGGACAATCACGGCCAGTGCAGTGAACACACCCATGCATGTTCATACATTGAATAGTTTAATAATTTTTTTTAACTTATCATCCCTTTGCACAAAAACATGTCTGCCTATTTTATTGTCTACTTATTTTAACGATACTAACTGAGAATAAAATAAAAATTATTCAACACTTTTATGAGAACAATTTACCCGTGGATTAAATAAAGGGTTCAGTTTGAACTTCCATGCAGATTCCAGATTTCGACAAGATGCACCTGAAGAAGGTTGCAAGTGATGTTATTCGAAACGTTATGAAAATAACATCCAAGAAAACATGAAAGGAAATGACAAAAATGGACTTAAAAGAAATCATCATTCATCATATTGGGTTTAACGTCCATTTTACATGCTGGCATGTGTTGGACAGCTTTTAGAAATTGACTTCCAAGCTAACCTATCTCTGGCCTGGTCTTTATTTATCCCTCTTTCTCTCAAGTCCATCTTTATCACTTCCTGTCATGTTTTCCTTGGTCATCTGTATACTGACCCTGCTACCTCAACTGTTCTACATCTAACCCAGGAATTCTCATCCATTCTTACAAAGCCTCTTGTTCTGCATACATCTTCCTATACTGTCCAGATTTAATCTTCCTCTGAGCTCATTAGAACTAAGTCTGTTTTTAAAACATATTACACATGCATCATATCATTTCTCTCCATGCAACACATGTCCTCAACCCTCACTGGCCAGATTTCACTTCCATACATCATCAAATTGCATACTGATAGATTCTTCCCTTGATCGACAGTGATAATGCTCTGTTGGTTAGTAATGGCAAAAGTTCCCTGAACTTACTCCATCCACTCCTAATTCTAGTTATCACAATAGCACCTGCTCCATATTGTGCTCCAATGGTGTCACCAAGGTAACAAAATTTCTGAACAACCTCAATAACTTTGCCAACCACATATTTTTTCCATATCTGAGTTTGCATTCATCTTTGTTGTCTTACACGCAAACTGGTTGCCCTCTTTCAACCTACCTGTAATTCCAGTGCACTTCTTGTGTATCCAATGCTTACAAGTACCACAGAAAATTGAGTTGCACCCGACTCCCTTACCACAAAATGAGCATGGGAATTTTCCTCTTTCCAGAGGATTTCCAACCACTTTTGTCTTGGCGATATTCACTTTCAAGCCATAGCAGAAAGAGAGAGAAATAAAGCTCTGGCCAGAGATAGGTTTGTTTGTTCGGAAATCAATTTCTAAAAGCCGTCCAACACATGCCAGCATATAGAATGGATGTTAAACTAGCAATACACATGAAAAAATTTAAATTGCTTAAAATATCTCAATAATAGCATATATAGAAAGAGCTTGATGATCTAAGAAAGAATCTTTTTAATTTTTTTAAATCTGACTAAAAATAAGGAAGTTATGACTATTTTTGTGCCTCACACGATTGGATATTTTCCCCTCTTTAAGACCATATGCGTTTCGTCACATTTTTTACACTAATTTCTCAGTAAAAATGTTATATCTTTGTTAAAATACAAGATTAAGCAATGAAATTTACCATATAAATGTATTTTTGTACAAGGAATCAGAATGTGCCACTGAAAATCTCCAGAAATTAATGGTTTCCAAGTAATCTGCACTAAGTGCACATAAATATGCTGCAATTCTTTAAAAATACCATGTATCCAGAAAGAAGTTAGAAAACTCAAAGTTGAATTGTAATACATTTTATGTACAAGAAACTAAAATCTAATACTAGGACTGTTTAAAAATGAATATATTGCAAGATTTCTTTGGCATTATTGTAGATTAACACCTTCCGCTAACTCACCCCTTACCTCCCCAAAATATGAGATTCTACTTTTTTTATTTAGGCAATTACATGTTAACACCCTGAAAAACTTGGCAGAAAGAAAGAAACAAAAACAATTATTTTAGAATTTAGAGTGGGGATCAGTTTCACATAAAATAATCCCCCATTTCAAGGCTATTCTAGCGTTTTAGGACAGTTAATTATTTTTTCTATGGGAGATAAATCCTGTGTGTTTTTCTTGTTTTTTTTCTTTTTTTAGACGATTATGAGGGTCTTTGTGGGAGGAGGGGGGGTTTACCACTTGAACTTCAGGTTAGTGGTAGGGCTAGGGGCAATTAAGTGTGAACACCCTGAAAACTTAGCAGAAAGAAAAAAACCCAATTCATTTAGAATTTCGAGTGGGGGATTAGTTTCACATATATTTAATGTAGAATAATTCACCATTTTTTTCTATGGCAAATAAATCCTGTGCGTTTTTTTTTATGGGGGTCTGCTTTTTTTTTTAATTTCTTTTTTTAGACGATTATGTTTGGTTTTAATGGGCTTTTTTGTAGGATTAGGGCTTCCTACTCGGACTTAGGGTTAGTGATAAGGTTAAGGAAGGGGTTTTGCTTTGGATGGAGGTTACCATTCGGACTTAGTGTTAGGGTTAAGGGAGTTTTTTAGGGGGTGGCTTGCCACTCATATTTAAGGTTAATGGTACGATACGTTCAAGAAGGCATTTTTAGGAGGTGGGCTTGTTAGTCGTACCTAGAGTTAATGGTAGAGTAATTATTTATTTTATAAATTTCACTAAAAGGCAAGAATGGCCGGGAAATCGGAGATCATTTTACATTAAATTTATATGCGAAACTGATCCCCCACTCTAAATTCTAAATTATTCTTTGTTTTGTTTTTTCTTTTTTTCGCCAAGACTTTAAGGGTGTTTACACGTAATCGCCTAAAAAAGTAGAATCTTAATTTTTTTTTTAAATTGGCGACTAGAAAGTCATTACTACTAGAAGTTTAAAAGTTGAGTGAAAACCAGTATTTTTTAAAGTATTTTTTATAAAAGAACCAAATAGGATTTACTTTTTTAAGCACAAAAATATTTTTGTCTTTTTTTACAAAGCTTTACAAGGCTAGTTAGCTGCTGCTGATGTTATATCAGCAATACTAGCAGCCTTGTTGACTTTCGCTCAAAAAATGGACACTATTTTTTCGGATAAGGTAATTTAAAATTACTACTACAGAAAGACAAAACAACATACAATTATAATTTTAATGCATAAAAAAAGATAAAAGATTAATTTATTTACTAGTTGGGTACGAAAAATGTAACAACATTTTTTATATTCATATTTTAAAATTTTTCAAATTCGTTCTAGAATGAAAATAAACAAAAATCGCCTCGTGTTTATAACTGCTATTACTGCTGCTGCTACAATGTTTTTCAAACTATAAATAGAAAACGCCTTTTTTTCCGGATAGGGTAATTAAATATCAGGACTACCAAAAGAGAACACATATATACAATTATAATTTTAATGCATAAAAAAGTAAAATGATTGATTTACTTACTAATTGGGCGATGGAAATGTATTTTTCAAAAATGTTTGACCGACGGCGAGTTGAAGTCTTATTTTTAAAATTTCAAAAACATGAATGAGCCAAATTACTTCGTACACCAACAAACATTAAAAGTGATACTTTACCTGATTAGTCTCCAAATTTTAGGACGAAATTCCACATACAGCAATGGTACGAGACTTTTAAACGAAGGGGGGGGGGGGGTAAAAAAATTTTGACGTAAATTGCCGAAAATAGCGTTAACATTTTTTTGCCTTTATTTGCTCAAAACTCTTAAAAATATATATTATTCATGAATGCACCTGAAAGGATATTCATTTCCTAACAAAATGATGGTATTTTGAGCACTTAAAGTGCTTTAGTTTTTAAGATATGACTATTTTAATAAAACTACCCTCAAATCTGCGATTATCCAAACAGTTTTCTGGTCGATGTGTATTGCTAGTTAAACCGAATAAGATGATAACAGTAATCCAAATAATACTTATTATTTTGTTGTTCAAACATTTTTAGCATTTTCTTATCTGACGAACCTTTAATTTTTTTTCATACTGAACAAAAGTTAAAAATTCAAGTCGCATTACATAAAAGATGTAAATAAATCAACTTGTCTGTTATTTTAATTGTGAATGAATAATAGAAATTCTTTTTTAAAGTTGAATTCTTTAGAGTTTGTACATAAAGAAAAAAAAATATGTTGAATTCGCATCTGTTCTCTTCAACCCACTCCCCCTTTAATTATCCGTCCAAAACCAGACAGGTTTTTATATTTGCTTAATTATCCCTTTAATTTGATTAAGTAAATTTAAGAATTTTTTTTTTTATAAATTTATCAATATTTTAGAAGTTAAATGTGTTTAAAATTTACCCTGTTACTATCATTGCGAGTATTCTTGGTTTCGGCATCACACAGAGAATCGAAGGAAAAAGGAAAATAAAAATCCAAGTTCATTTGTTATATTTGCAATTATGTCAAAAACTGTTTCATTTACATTTCTCAGTTTCATTAGTTTTGTAAAGTTTAATTTTACTTTCAAATGAAATCATTTACATTCATTAGTAAAAAAAATATATTTTTCTCAGTATCCGTTTCAATTTTGAATACAATACAGAAATAAACTAATGAAAAAGTATTTTTATATTTTGAAAAAAGTAACTAAAACACAACAATTGCTATAAAAATTTTCTTTTAAAATTAGTGATCTGTATTTAGAAATAAGAGACTTATCACAGAGAAGTAAAAGTTCTCAAAACTCATAAAAAATATGAAATTATTGGCAAACAAAGCGTCTCGGGTGAGTAAATTTAGTTTCAGTCATAGAATGTAAATACACACGATTGTACAAAAATGTTTAGAATGTCTATCCTTTGAATACTCGGGATAATCAAAGAAGAGGTTAAAATCAAAAACAGATATAATATAAATAATACCAGATGTAAAAAGAATATTTCCAGAGACGAACCATCTAAAGTATCAGGAGTCACAGTCGAGGGTGTGGGCTAACAATTCCACTAGCAATACACATAAAAAAATTAAAATTGCTTAAAATATCTGAATAATGATATATATAGAAAGAGCTTGATGATCTAAGAAAAAATCTTTTTACATTTTTTAAATCTGACTAAAAATAAGGAAGTTATGACTATTTTTGTGTCTCGCACGATTGGATATTTTTCCCCTCTTCAAGACCATATGCGTTTCATAACATTTTTTACACTAATTTTTCAGTAAAAATGTTATATCTTTGTTAAAACACAAGATTAAGCAATGACATTTGCCATATAAGTGTACTTTTGTGCAAGGAATCAGAATATGTCACTGAAAATCTCCAGAAATTAATGGTTTCCAAGTAATCTACAGTAAATTTACATAAATATGCTGCAATACCTTAAAAAAATACCATGTATCCATTAAAAAAAAAAAAAAAAAAGTTAGAGAACTCAAAGTTGAATTGTAATACATTTTATGTACAAGAAACTAACAATTCTACAGCCCTGGCACAGTAACAGAGAGAGAGAGAGAGAGACAGAGTTGTATCTATTTAAAAGAAACTTACGTCTACAGATCCGATGGTGGCATCATCAGTCATCATGATTGAACCTAGAAAAAGTTTAAAGAGTTCCAATTCGTTGACTGTGTAATCAGACGAGAGACGTGTGATTGGACTGTCACAGGTATTCACTAAACAATAATAACAAGTGGAATCGTCTTCATCGAACCCTTTGCGAATGGTCAAGTTGAACGGCCGGATATTGCGATTGATCTTAATAACAAAATTGGCCAACTGTTGCATGCGACCAGTCTCGTCGCTACTCAGCGGTTGAGAGTACCGTTCACAGCACGTCTTGAATAAATTGCGCACGCCTTTAGAATCCACGAGGCCATGCAGCATAAAATATTGTAGAAACATCTGGTGATGAGATTTCATTTCTGCCATTTTGAACAGCAAATATTCCAAACGTAGCTTTTTTGAAACCACTTTCTCTGCAAACAAATAAAATAAAAATTATTTGGAGACAAAAATTACAAAAGAATAAGATTTATTTGGTTAGAATTATTACAGATCTTAGAAATAAAAACAAAGCCCAACTTTTGTAAGATTTGGGGAAAAAGGTATCACAGAGAAGTAAAAGTTCTCAAGACACACAAAAAATGCCAGCTTCTTTTTCCGAGTAAGGTTTTAAATAGAATAGAATTACGGCATTTGTTGCAGTTGGTGCCCCCGATCACTTTCACTTACCTTTTAAAGAAGAGAAAAGAGAACGCACGTGAGCGTACCCTGTAAAATCTTTCTTTCTTTAATGGCAGGTCCAATCTGAAACAAAATCTTTTTACATGCACAGGCAATAAAAACAAACTCGTTTTTTATCATTATCAATATATTCTTTGATTTCTTTCAAAATATTAATAGTTACAATAGATAATAATATAAGTATATAAAAGAAAGTGACCTGTAGTCGGCGCCTAAGAAAAAGAAATTTTACTGGGAATCAATGCTTTAGCCAGATTCTAAAAATAGACTACGGCATATCAACCCTATAAGTTCTCATCTTGGAGGATATAATAATTAATGTTTTTTTTTGTAGGAGGATGGTGTAGATGGGGTATTAAATATCAGAGAATGTTCAGTAGGACTCGGGGGGGGGGTCCTAAGTTTCACTATTAGGTGTGTATTTTGGCGACCAGCAGGGAGGGCATGAAGTGAGATGTACGAGTTTACCGTCATCCCACATCCACGTGCAGTCTTTCATGTAGCATTGGTGAGTTTTGCAGATTTGTGATTCCTCGTCAGAATCTAATCTACAACCGGGTGAACTAATCGGTGCCAAGTTTTCAGCCTTCTTTTCTAGTTCCGAGGCTAAGTTACGTCGCGTGGACAGATTCTTTTTTTTTTTTTTTGTGCGGAGACATTAAGTCGTCGGGTATGTGAAGAAATCTTTTTGCTGGCCTTGATTTCATGTTAGGATGGTGCGTAATGTTGTTTAATCCTTGCTAATGTCCTTGCTGATGTGAGTTTTCCAAATCGTAGGCCACATAAGGGGACTTAACTCGATTGTCCCTCAGTTTTCAAGTTGTGGCATGTTTTTTCTCGTGTAATGTACGAACATGCAGTTTTCCAACGCTTCACGTTCAGCCAGCATAACCATCCATGGGTCGTCATTCGATGTCGATATGCAGGGCGTGCGTTTAAGAATCCGCTCTGCTTAATGTTTACATAGGTCTTGGTCCCTTCCAGTAATTTGGCTTCCTCCACGTTTTGTGGAGTACACCATAGCTCGTCCGAGTAAATTAAACTTTTGTCAACACATGACTCGAGGGTAAAGTTATCTGAAGCTATGCATCACATCCGTCTGCAGTTCATAAGGCCATTTCGTATGGACCGTGAAATGTAGGATTGCCCACTGTTTGTGATGCCGGTGATGTGGAAAGCATTGCGTTTACGATTTATCTTGTGTCACACCTTAAATGTTTCTTTACTGATTCGTACCGGATTAAAGTTGTGTAAGGCGCACCACATCTCAAAGACTTTTAGTAATGTTCCAATAGCGATTAATGTCTGGGTAGAAATGTTCCTTATTTTGTCGTATTTGTTCCTATATGGGAACTACCTTCGTCTTGACCTGTACGTCAGCTGCGACTGCGACTCTGATGTTGTTGAGATGCCGTGTATTATTGTGGATGTTATTCCAGGTGTTTCTGTAATTTGTGTTTTTCGTTTGTTTACAATAAGTCATTATATCTCTGAGGTTGGTACTGTTGCAACGGTGCATTATTTTTTTTTTTTACAAACTCATACTTTTTACCGTGGAGAGTATCTTTTTTGTCGTCGAAGTGGTATTTCTCATTGATTTTGGAGGTGATTTGTAACATCTTGAAGGTGAGTGTTCCTAGAATGGCGAGTTATACGCCAGTTGTTAAACAATTGCTCGTTAGATGTGTACGTATCATGTCAGCATGTGAAAATGGTTGACGTCCGCAGTGTTGCAAGTCTGACGTCCTAGCTTTAGACGATGATATTCAGGGTGTTTTTCTTTAACTTGTCCCAGTGGTATTGGAAACATGTTTTCGCATCCTTGACAAACTCTTCGTTCTGTGATAGTGAATTCTTTTGGGTGTTCCCATCTGTAAATCCAATTGTATAGTGAGAGACGTCCCCCCCCCCTCCCCCGTTTGTCAGGTCATTGTTGAAGACGTGGTTGTTAAATTCTTCTTCCTTCAGCTGATATGCCTTGGGCGGGTGTGTCTAGATTCATTGCTGTATGGTTGAGATGCCATAAGGGTACGTCTGACTGATGCAGAGTCTGGAGCGTAAGTGAAGTTGACGGTTAGAAAAAGGCACGTTTTATGCAGGTTCAAACATGTTGGCGTCAGTAATTTTGGTAACACGATATCTCTACCGCAGTCTCGGATAATTATTTATTTATGAAACGTTCATTAATTATCCCGGTCATCTTACCAGTGGCTCCCTTTTTCATGTGTATTGTCTGCTGTGTTGTTTATTTTTACATATGACGTCATGTAAGTGCCTGTTGGGCGGGAACAGTAAATCTAACAAAAGGAAAACCTAGCTTTGTCGAAATCACTTTCTCTGTAAATAAATTAAAATAAAAACTATTTGGAGAAAAAAAAATTACAAAAGCAAAACGATAAGATTTATTTGGTTAGAACTATTACGGATCTGAGAAATGAACACAATCACCCTCCCCCCCCCCCCATACAACTTTTGTTTTATTTGGAAGAAACAATTTTTTTAAATAGTCGTGTAGCATAGCTGGGTGTTCAATCCCCACAGTGCGTTCACTTCAGCGACAGAAACGGTTGGTCAAATTTCTTTGGTGGGGTGACACCTGAAATTTCCATCTTATTCTTTTTTTACTAACATTTCTCGTAAACGTTATCAAAAAAAGAACAGAACAAATTCCTTATATTTAAACAATCCCTTTCAGGTTTTACTTTTTCTTTATAGTAGACATATCTAAATGAATAAATGCGAAAGGTTTTTTCATTCATCACCCCTCTATTACCATCAAAGCATGTCACTGTTATTTAAATCAATAATACAATAGTAATTTTAAATATTGTATATATAGTAGAGACAAAATAGCTAAACACAGCTCTTTGCATGCCTAATTTACTTATTTAATTAAACTTATTTAAACAGTTCATAATAAATTAATATCCCGTGTTATTCATATATTTTCCTATATATATATGCAATAGTTTTTTCGACATTAACAGCAATTAATTAAAATGATTTAATAAAATAATAAAAAAAGGATAAATTAATAAATTTGTATCAAAATTACCAAAATGTTAATTTATCTACTTACATGAATAAATATGAACATTTTTGTCTTATGTCTACAACAAAATTATAAAATGTTTTAAATTTTTGTTTCAAGTCGCAAACTTTGCCAAATGATAACAAGCTAACAAAGCCAGTTAGTATACACATAAAGCACCCCCCCCCTATCTCCTCTCCCGTGAAAGAGGGAGGAAGCAGCTACCTAAACACAACCGCCCTTTCTGGTGATTCAGTGGAAATAGATCTTCCCCACTCATTCGCTATGTAAGAGTAACCGCTTCCTGTCTCCGTTACGTCACTGACAGGACAAGTAGTTCTTATTCTAATTCTCTACTTGAAAAACAAATCCATTACTTAATTATTAACCTTACGGGGAAATTTACCATAATAACCCTATCTTTACACACCCGTATCTAAATATTATTACATTTGTGATAAACTGCCACCTTCAATTTTAGTAGAAAACCAAAGTTTTCCTTGGATCACCAATACTTGTTACATTTGGTGGATTTTCAATAAAAACAATTTTTTTTATATACATTCACAAAAAAATTAAAAAATCCGACTCAGTTTTGTGTTCATGGTCAGATCATCATCATTAATGTCTGTTTTACATGCTGATATACGTTGGACGGCTTTTAGAAATTGACTTCCAAACTAACCTATCTCTGGCCAGGTCTTTATTTATCGCTCTTTCTCTCAAGTACATCCTGACATGTTTTTATTGGCTTCTCTTATAAACTGAACCTGCTACTTCAACTGCTCTACATCTAACCTAAGAACCTCTCATCCATTCTTTCAACGTCTCCTGTTCTATACACATCTCCATATACTGTCCAGATTTAATCTTCCTCTGAGCTCATCAGAACGAAGCTTGTCTTAAGACTCACATTACACATCCATTGTACCATCCTCATAATTTTTCTCAAGGAAACGAATGTCCTCAACCCTCACTGGCCAGGTTTCATTTTCGATACATCACTCTCCATAGATATGTCTGCTTCTTTTGGTAACGCTCTGCTGGTTAGTAATGGTAGAAGTTCCCTTGGTTACCAGGTCAGATAACTTCATGGAAATTTTTAAAAAACTAATATTGAGAAAATCAAAACAGCCAATGACAACAACAGAAGTGCATTCCAATTAAAATATTGAGTATGTAAAAAAAACAAAAAACAAATATATATATACAGTGTTCGAGACAAACTTGATTATTTTTTGATAGTCTTTCATTTCAGAACCATTTGAATTATTTAATAGCGATAAAGTGCAACAAATGATAAAAGACACTTTTTTTTAACGAAAAATTTAGAATTGTTCATCTTTTACCATAGTCCGTTTTTCACAACTTTTTACTGACCATTTTTCTTTTCTTTTTTTCGGTGTACACTTACCTATCAGGCTGCTAGAGAATTCCGGGGTTTTTGGAATTTTTCTTCAAATATTTTACATTTTAGGAGGGGTGATCAGTTTCCAATGTTAATTCAACATTGACTGATCCCCCTCTTTTTGACCATCTCAATTTTTTAAAAAAATCTTTTTCGGTGTACAATTACCTATCATGTCAGTAGAGAATTCCGGGGTTTTTGGAAAGAAATTTCAAAAAATTTAGATTTTAAGACAGGGATCAATTTTCAATGTAAATTCAACGTAGACTGATCCCCCTCTTTTTGACCATCTCAAATTTTTTAAATTATTCTTCTGCTTACAATTACCTATCATGTCGCGAGAGAATTCCGGGGTTTTTGGGAAAAAATTTTTTTTAATTTACATTTTAAGACGGGGGATCAGTCTTGGGCGCTTATGCAGAGAATGTTGCAGTATTAGAGGGAAATAACTTTTTCAAAATCCAAGAGACAAAACTACTTTTGACTTAAAAAATGTAATGCATGTACAGATGGACAGAGGGGTTAAAAAGTAACATTATTATTTTTTTAGAGGGGGGGGGGGATTCTACTTTTTTAGGTAATTACGCGTGCTTTTACAACCTGGAACCGCTGGGATTACTTTTTCAGGCAATTACGTGTGCTTTAACAACCTGGAACCACTGAGATTATTTAGTAGAGAATTCCGGGTTTTGGGGAATATTTTTCAAATATTTGAGATTTTAGGAGGGGGATCAATTTTGACCATGTTGCATGTGTTTGGATTTTATGAAAATATAAATTTTCATAAAAAAATCAAGACACATATGTGATGGAAAAAATATTCAGAGGTGGTACCCAGAAGGAAGTCTGCAGCTGCTGGGGTTGCAAAAAGAGTTCTCTTTAAGCAACCCACGCCAACAGGTCTGGTATCAAATCAAAAATAGAACTGTAAAGGTTAACAACAACAGGAGAATTGCACCCGTATTTATAGGTGAAATTACTCCCACTATTCCCCACTCATTCCTGACTATAAAAGTCATTCCTTCTTTGTAACTCATGTTGGCCACATATCCCCCAAACGCTGAGCACACAATCAGTAAGTACCACCCCCTTTTTTTTTTTCACACACTCCCAACCAAAACAACAACAAAAAAAAAAAAAAGGTCAGAAGAGAAAAAAAAAAAAAACCAAAAAAAAACCAATGAGTGCCTCAGAAAGAGTAAACGGTCGTAGTGTCCCAATCTCAATTTGCATGAGACAGTTATGCAGGTATCCTCCTTTCTCCCCCAAATACCTGCCGCCAATTGAGTTTTACATAGGTAGTAGGCTCGGCCTACCCCTGCGTCTTTTCTGGGGGGCACATTCACGACAGTACCACTTTTGTCGTCTTGGAGGTGGGTGGTCAATGCCGACACATCGAAAGTGGAACCACTCGTCGCACAAATCACATCCAATCATGTCCAGATCTCCTTGAGGGGCATTGCATACTGGACACAACCAGACATGGTCTTCCGCAACAGGAGATGAACACGAAGGCTCTCTGTCCTCATCCACAGCATGGGCGTCCCCAGTTCGTTGAATTGAATCACTGATCGGAGATTCTGTAATACTGTCGTCAGGTGTTAGAGAAAGTTCCAAAGGATACAGATGTTTCAGCGAGTGGACCTCTTCAAGACCATCCCCCTCTCCTGACACGGGCTGATCTAACTACACCATCATCGCCTTGGATAAGATCCAAAATGGTCCCCAAAATCCAAAACGGCCTTGGCTTTAGGGGGCTCTTAACAAGGACCACATCATTCTTCTGAAGGCGGTTCTCTGATCGCAATCGAGAACGTCCTGGAGATTTCCTTCCCAAATCCAGAAGGTATTCATTGTACCACAACTCGTGGAATTCTGACAAACATTGGTTCCTGAGCTCCATAGTTTTGATAAGCTTCTCCCTGCTGGGTGGCACCGACGTAGCAAGATCGATCTTCCCCAACCGCAGTATTAACCCGGGGCTCTTGTTGGGCTTCAGGAACATGTTGGGAGTGATAGCCGTAGCATGATTATCCGAAGACACCTGGTATGTCAAAGGTCGGTTATTTACTGATCTCTGAATATCGGAGAGCACTGTCAAGAGAGTAAAATAATCCAATTTACCCCTGCCAAGAATCTGGAAGAGGCAGTTTTTTATTGTCCTAATGCAACGTTCCCAAGTTGCGCCATACCACGGGGAAAACAGGGGGATTGTTTTCAGCTTCATGCAACATGATCCAAATTTGCTCTGGTACTCCTGTAGCAGAGAGAGACAACTAAAGAGTCTCTCACTTCCGGTAAAGGTTTTGGCATTGTCACAGTATATGGCTTCTGGAACTCCATGTTGATTAGTGAAACGTGCGAGAGCTTGAAAAAAGGACAGCACGCTCATGTCCAGAACTACCTCTATATGGACAGCTCTCACATTCAGGCAAGTGAAAAGAAGCAAATACATTTTCCTGTCCAGGCTTCCATCCCTTACCCAAAGATGGCCGGTGAAGTCCACTCCTGTGTGTTGGTAAGGCATTCCGAAATCTGCACGAGGAGTCGGTAGGCTGGCCACAGAATTTGGTAGAACGGATCTGGAATTGTACCTCTTGCATCTAGCACAAGATGCTAAGACCTTGTTGACTGCCTGTCTTCCCTGAGGGACCCAGTAGCCCCTCCGCCTTAACTCAGCCAAGGTTGATCCAGTTCCTAGATGGGAACATCTTGCATGGCAGTCTAAGATTATCAGTCTAGTAATCAGATGACGTTTTCCTATCAAAATTGGATTTTTCACTTCGTAGGAAAGATGCAATGATCGATTAATCCTTCCCCTTGACCGGATCAACCCATCAGAATCCAAAACAAGATCCAAAGTGCGAACTCACGTGGGCTCTGAGCTTCCCACCGGCTCGTTCAAGTACTCAAGCTCTGATGGAAATTCTTGTCCCTGGAGAGATTTCATTAGGTAAATCGCTACTTTGGAATCGTTGTCTTATTCTTGTCTTAGCTTGATGGCCAAGAACCTGAACACCATCGAGGTGACCCTCAGCAGACGAGAGAAGGTAGAAAATCTGTGAATGGGTATAATTGAAGGGCATTCTTGGGCCTCGACCAGAGCGCAGTTCATCGAAGTATGAGCCATCCGCTGGCAATCCTCATTCAGGCAGGGTAATTCCTGTGCCGGCCACCGAAGGATTCCCTCACGTAGCCAAGAAGGACCAGTACACCAAAACTCACAGCTGGTTTCGAAATTCCTCAATGTCATCCCTCTTGTGATCATATCTGCTGGATTATGTGTAGTGGCCACATACTTAAACAGAGGCCTTAGACCATATTGGGACTCCAACTCTTGATTCATTTGCATGATGTCCTTGAGTCTGTTCTTAGCAAAGATGTTTTTGCTGGTCATAGATTGGGATAATAGCCAGGGCAACACCGCCCGTGCATCGGTGGCCACACATAAATTGGTTGGGACAAACAGCCCACAATTGTCTAAGATGATAGGCAAGCACTTGAAGGCAAGGTAAACTGCCATTAACTCTAGAACGGGCAGACTTTTATCCTTTATTGGTGCAACCTTTGCCTTTGCAAACATCAGGTAAGATTGTTGGTTCTGTACAATATATACGGCAAACCCATATGCCTCCTTAGAAGCATCGCAAAAGATGTACATGTCACCAGGTTGTCCTTCAACCAGCGTCTGTCGATTATAATGGAAATCACTTAATCCTGACAGATCTTTAGCAAGTTCCTTCCAGCCACTCAGAACATCAGGAGAGAGAGGATCGTCCCAACCAGAACCATTCTTCCACATAGTCCTAATAAGTATACGGATGCGGATCGTAACTGGGAGACAGAGAGACAATGGGTCAAAAATCTTTGCTGCTTCTGAAAGGATCCTCCTCTTCGTTGTCACACTGGGATCGCACTTGACGGGGGCCACATGTATCTCCTCTGAAAGGGGATTATATCGGTACCCCAGTACCCTCTCCCATTCATCATCATGCATGCTCAGTGTACCATCACTTTTCATCCTATCTCGAAGGGCGTCATCATTGGTGTTGCAGGACTGAATAACAAATCCTCCCTCCAGCAAACGTTCCCTTGCCAAGGAGTACAATTCGGCAAGTTTATGAGGATCTACTTCTGATGTGACGAGGTTGTCCACGTAGAATCGATCTTCCATCATCTTGCGACATGTATCTAGTGGATATTGAGCTGCATGAAATTTTAGAATACACCCCAATATAAACGGGCTAGAAGTGAACCCGAAAATCAAGGTTGTATACCTAAAGCAGCAAAGCCGATCCCCATCTTTAAGGAAAAAACAGAACCTGTTTTTGTCAGATTCCAGTCTGAGACGTATCATCAAGAATGCCTTTTGGATGTCTGCCAGCAGAATATAGTTATTAGCTCTGAAGGTCATTAATAATTTCAACATGTCTCCTGTGAGGTTGACTCCAGAGTAAGCAGCCTCATTCAGGGACATCCCGTTACTCGTTTTCAAACTGCAGTTGAACACGGGTCTTATTTTAGTAGTAGCTGTTGGGTCAGACTTAAAATCAGGTCGATGAGGTATCCACACATATTTATGAAATTCGTGAGGGGGCACGAAGATCTCAATTATTCCATCCTGTTCCTGCTGTTGGAATACTCTCAAGTATTTTTGATACATCCCTTTCTTCATCAGGTCTTTAGCTACTCGGTCCAAGACACGCAAAGAAACAACATGATTGGAAGGAACTTTGGCCAGCTTGTCAGTATGCCAGGGGAGCTCCATATAGTATGTTCCATTCCTGAACTCTATAGCCTCCTGAAAGTGTTTGATCTGCTCCTGATCGTAGTCAGAGACAGTATCCTTGTCAGATATTCCCAGTGATTCCATACTGAACATTCATTCCAACTCCCTTTGCACTTCACTGTTTGGAAAAAACTCTGCCAAAGGGTCAAGACAGGGAACACTTTAGGAAATTGAGACGTTCAGCATCATTGGCCATACCAACCACACAGTTTTGAAATCTTGACCAAAAATTTTGGAAACTCATGTGGTCAGTGGTCATCTCAGAACCACTGAATGTTGGTCCAGTGATTTGAATCTGGGGGGGTTTTACCACAAAGGAAGCAGAACTTCTTCCTGGAGTCGATGCAGAAACTGGGTCCGTAAAAGAAATGGTAGGTGAAGCCAAGGAACAATCTAGTCCATCCAACTGTATGTGATATTCCATAAGTTGGGATGCCCAGCTAACATCGGCTTCCAGTATGTCACTCTCAGGAATTGGAGCCAGCTCAAGTTTAGTTGTGTAGACTTCAATTTCGTTGATATACTCCACAATATTCTTCCGGAAGACAGAGTAAACATGAGGAGTCACTCTGTCCCCATGGCACAGCCTCAGTCTCTCTTCCACCTTAATTTTCAGTACCCTCATCCGGCGAAGGATCTGCTCACTGGAAACCTCCATGATGAGAACTTGATCACGAACGTTCAACAAAAAGGAAGAATCCACCGAATTTCTTTTTGCAATTTGATGGAAAAAATATTCAGAGGCGGTACCCAGAAGGAAGTCTGCAGCTGCTGGGGTTGCAAAAAGAGTTCTCTTTAAGCGACCCACGCCAACAGGGTCTGGTATCAATCAAAACTAGAACTGTAATGGTAACAACAGGAGAATTGCACCCGTATTTATAGGTGAAATTACTCCCACTATTCCCCACTCATTCCTGACTATAAAAGTCATTCCTTCTTTGTAACTCATGTTGGCCACATATCCCCCAAACGCTGAGCACACAATCAGTAAGTACCACCCCCTTTTTTTTTTCACATATGTTGCTGTTTCACAAAATACAAGACATTTCTAAACTTTATTTATATCAATAAGAAAACATTTCAACATATTTGATTCATAAAAACTATTTTTTATTAAAGATTTATGATATTTTCATTAAAAAAAAAAACACAAAACAATATTATGTCTGTATTAAGAATTTTAAACTAAAAAAAAAAAAAGTGTTCAAAATATTGTTTTGAACACTTTTTTTTTTTTTTTAGTTTAAAAACAAATAAATTATTAAAAAAAGATCCGGTATTCTGTTAATTATTTGTTTATTACGAACTAAAAATAATACATTCGTTGGACAAGTCTGAAATTGGTATTAATTGTGGAGAAAGTTTCTGGCCATCCGTATATGACAAACGGCGTCATTTGCTGCTGAGTGAAAACGAAAGTATGAACGTCACAAATCGCCGTGTTTTTTTTTCTCTCTCTCTCTGCTAGTTGCGTCAGGAGTAAATTTTGTATTTCCTGAGGTCGTTTTACTAACTAGGTCTTTTACTTCACTCTTTCGTAGAGTCTCATAGCTGGAATACACTATACTACTAGCCCATATAAGTTTATTTTAAAGCGTTTTTTTTTTTTGCTCAAAACAAACTTTGTTTCCACCTGTTCAGTTAGAACGAAAAAAAAAAATGGCTGTTCATGAGCCCTGCATAGGGATCCTCGATAATTGGCGAAAAATAAACAAAATAGTGTTATAAACACATCCAATAAATGCCACCAATCGTGAGAAAATATATTTTACCAGTATTTTGCTTAGTTTTCGTTTTTATGAGCAATTATCGAAACTCTGTAATTTCAACTATTTTCCCCCTTCTAACTGAACAGGTGGACACCATGTTTGTTTTGAACAAAAAAATTGCTTTTATCGATCCTGAACCAGCTGTCGTGACGTTCGGCTGTTCTACGCAAACGGCCGAGAGTTGCCGAGCCGAAGCAGCCAACATGTTTGATACGGTGCTGCGTCCTATGATAATAATGTTTTGTTTGTTTTTTTGGGTTTTTTTTTTTAGGGTTAGGAGTTTTTTAAAGAAACAAAGAAAATTAAACATATTTACATGATTTAAAAAAAAAAAACAACAGGAAAAAAACATAGCGAGGTTTTATCACGACATATTTTTTTCATTTTATTATTTATTCTTACTTGCTCAATGCTCGCGATGATACTGCAGTGCAAATCTGTTCGTAATTCATTTTGAGTTTATTTTCTTAAAAAAAAACTTCCTGACAAAAAATCCGTCTTCGAAAGCACTTATTTTCAATCTGTAACAAAGTTATCGGCTGCTCGCTGCTTCGGCTCGTCAACACTCGGCCGTTTGCGTAGGACAGCCAAACATCACGACAGCTGGTTCAGGATCGATAAAAGTACCAAAAAACTATTTAAAATAAGTTAAAACACAAATAAACTTATCCAGGTTAGTAGAAGAGTAACTTATCTTGCCTTTCATAACATTTATTTGTTGCCTATTTGTTTTTTACCCCTTTTTCGTTCTGTTAGCTGTCGTTATAAATGCCCTAAATTTAATGTATATATTCCGTTCATTTAAAATAATAACGATATGCTAAGACAAAAATTAAAAATATATATGAAGTGTCTTACCTGGGAAAGAAAACAGAGTTGGCGGAAGTTTCAAACTTGTCAAGTTTAAATAAATATTTTCAGCCTTATTTACGTATTTATTTACTTAGGTGAAGAAACGCACCTTTATATGAAATACAAAAACAAAACAGTTGATTGATTTATAAAAAATGAACGTATGACTTAAGTATGATCATTTTATTTTGTTAAAGAAATAATATATGAAAAAATACAGTAACAAATTGAGTTCGAAACTTCGGCCTTCTTTATCGTGGCTTGAAGTTGATTGAATAACATTTAGAAAAAACTCTTTCGCATTATTTCGAAAGAACTTATTTTTACCAAAAAGCTAATAAATGAAAATGAAATTTTTGTATCATTAGAGCCTTGCCGTCGTAAAGTAAACTTTACGGCGGCCACAGTCTTTCGCCCTATACTAGTTTAATCAGAAAGAAAAATGAGATTCTACTTTTTTAGGCGATTACATGTAAACATCCTGAAAAACTTGGCGGGAAAAATGAATTAAAAGAAATTATATTATATTTGGGGATCAGTTCCTAGCCTTCGGACACCACCAGTTTCGCATATAAATTTAATGTAAAATGATCACCCGCTTCCGGACCACTAAGCGTTAACCAATTCAAAAATCTTTTTTTCAAATTAATTTTGACCATTTACTTAATTTCTTGGAGATCAATTGTGTTTGTTTTTTGCTGAAAATAAACATTAAAACATATAATAAATAAAATGGTGCTTCTGTAGTTTCATAATGACATTAAAATATTTAAATAAATGTATAAACTTTGTTATGTACTTAGGTGTTAGCTGAAAATAAGATTGTACAGAAAAAATTACGCAAATTCATCCAGTATTTATTAAATTATAAGAAAAGGGAAAGACAAAAAAACGATCTTACGTATCGGTAGACATTTCAGCTTACATATTAGGCAAGGGGGATAACTTTTCGACAAACTCAAAATATAATAAAAATGGCGACATATAGATAAAACCGTTTTTTATTTTTTATTTAATAAATATTGGATGTATTTGCATAATTTGGTGGTGTACACTGTACAGTCTTCTTTTCAGCTACCACGTAAGTACATAACAACGTTTATACATTTCTTTAGCTATTTTTTTAAAGAGAGGCCTATTATGTTATTGTGAAACTACAGAAGCACCAATAAAATAATTAGGTAATTTGGAAATTTAACCCAAATCTCCAAAAGTAGAATGTGTACGTTTAGCGTTTGTAAGTATGGATGTCCGTAAAGACAATAATCTCGGTAAAAATCTAACACTGTGAGCAATGACTTTTTTTTAAGTAATTAAATAAGTTAACATAATGGAATGTTTTTTACATACAATTTTTTAATTTATTAATAGTAATAAGAATTGGTGAATGTGTACAACCATAGTACCCAAATGCATCGACTGTAAAGCGGAGATCACATGATATTAATGTGGATATAATCGAAAGATTGGGAGCGCTGGCAGATTTCCTAGGCACACCATTCTTAATGATGTCTGACGAGCACTAGACATCACTGGCTTCCCGTCGATCCTCGAACCAGTTGGTCTTGGCAGAAGAGATGACAAACGACCTGATGACCTGACAGGGTTTCCCTTTGCAAACAGTAACTCACTGATTTGGGAAGCAACTTGTGTCGACAGTTTTTCGCCCTCATAAGTGATAGAATCGACAACACACCCGGACATGCAGCAGCGTCAGCAGAGAGCCGCAAGCCGTCAAAATATGCCGATCTCGACAGATTTATATTTCAACTGATCGCTATGGAGTGATTGGCTCTGCCACGCACGACTTCCTCAGCAGCCTTGGTCTATTAATAACGCGCAACACCGGAGACAATCGTGAATTGTCTTGGCTTTACGAGCGCCTCTCTATCGCTAATTATTCGTCCAAATGCCTTGAGTCTGATCTCGGCCTGCCAAGCCAACCAGACATTCGAAGAAAACTATTGACTGTGATACGATTATATATAAGGAATCAGGATTTCTTGCTACTGAACTAAACAATGTCCAAGTGACGAATAAGGGATTTATTAATTAATATTTTGAAATAAATTTTATTTTTTGTTAATAATTAAACAAATTAATTAAGAAAACAAAAACATTTATGTATCAACAATTTTATGTAGATGTAAAAATATATTTTGAAAATCGAGATATGCTACCTGGATATTTAACCGAGTTTCTTTGGCGTCAGTCATCTTAACTTACATTTGGTGGTATTATATTTAAAGGAATTCTTTCATACATGGTTGTATTTTATCCACCTACAGATTAAATCATTTTTTTTAGTAGAAAAGGTGTTCATGTTTTCAATATATTTATGTTGTTAAATAATTTGTTTCATTAGTTTTGGGAGTCGTGGGGCAATAACAGGAAAATAGTATTAGTAGTGGGGCAATAACAAGAAAATAGTAATAGTAGTGGGGCAATAACAGGAAAATAGTATTAGTTGTGGAGCAATAACAGGGAGGTACAAAAAAATGTAACAAATGTGATTTTTTTCCTTTTGAGTTTCAAAATTGAATAAATGTATTTACAAAAATAGAAAATAAACAAAGTTTTTGAAACAGATGTTATAGTAGGGTTTAACCAAACAGAGTTAACCCCTTACCACTAGACTAACGTTCGCTCTGTAACCTGAATGAGATGTGAATAAACATGGGTCAACCATCTTGGATCCGAAACCTAAAACATATGCTTTGCTTCGGCCATAACATGGTGTCAGAAGTGTGATTTTAATAAAACCGAAAGCAAAACAATAAGCATAAAGTTAGGAGTACACGCTGACAAACAAAAATATCCGAATCAGAAACAAGAATTAAAACAAAACAAAATGAACAGCAACGTGTCAACACCAGAGCCGTTCTCATTCGACCAGACAGGACAATGGCCAAAGTCGATAAGGAGATTTACTCGCTACAGAACTGTGTTCGGCCCTGAAGAGAAACCCGAAAGGGTCCAAGTGGATTCCCTCATATATAGTATGGGTGACAAAGCCAAGGACGTCCTAGCAACATTCAAGTTATCACAGAAGGACTCGGAAAAGTTTGACATAGTCAAACAAAAGTTCGACAAGCACTTCACAGCCAGCACAAACGTTATATATGAACGAGCCATGTTCAACAAGCGCTGTCAACAAGAAGGTGAGTCGATTGATGCCTTTATTACTGACTTACACGTGCAACCTAAGTCAACCTAGTCAATCTCCCAGAAATTACTCATATAGTCCACTGTGCCTAAATAGTCTTTACCAGCAAACATGAACAATTCCACCCCAATTTTTGCCCATGGTCTTTCGGGTACTTCGTTGACCATTTAGGGTTCTGCAGGGTTAGCCACTTCATACTTCTTGCATTTGGAGCATTTTGCCACATAGTCCTTAATGTCGTTGTTCATGTTGGGCCAGTATAAACATTCTCTGGCTCTTCTGCAGCATCCTTCTACTCCCATGTGTGAAGAATGTATTTTTTTCTTTTAAGAGTCTCCGCTGGCTCGTGGGTACCACCGCACGGTTTCCTCTAAAAATCAACCCATCTTGCACTGTCATTTCACTTCGAAAGGTGAAGTACGGTCTCACCTTTGGGTCGAGATGTGTCTTTTCATCTGACCATCCCTCTAATATGACCTTCTGTAACTGCTGAATACACCTATCTTCCTTTGTGGCCGATCACAGTCTGAGCAACCTTGTTTCTGTAACAGGAACATGCTCGGCTTCTCTGACGTCCTCCTCTTCATCATGTTCATAACTCACCCTGTTAATAAATGCCGTGGACAATGTATCCACAAGGTAGATCTTGTTGCCTGGATAATACAGAACCGTGGCATCATACCTTTGCAATCGCATCAGCATGTTCTGCAGTCGCTTTGGGCACTTCTCCAAGTTTTTCTTCATTGGTCTATGGTCACTTAGCACTGTGATTGGCTGGCTGAATGTATATTGGTGAAACCTCTCACATGCGTAAACTACAGCAAGCAGTTCTTTCTCAATTTGAGCATACCGGGTTTCCGTGTCTGTAAGGACTCGACTAATATAGACCAGAGGTTTTCCCTCGTGGAGCAGTGCCGTTCCTAAACCCTTTTCACTTACATCACACTGTACAACTAAAGGTATACTGTGATCATAGTACTCCAGTACCGATGTTTCACTCACCATCTTCTTGGTCTTCTCAAAAGCATCTTCGTGGGTCTGAGACCAAGTCCAGGGTACATCTGTCTTGATTAAGTTGCAGATAGGAGCCATCATGTTTGAGATGTGTGGCAGGAATTTTGTTATATAATTCACAAAGCTGCCTAAACGTTGTACCCCCTTTACATCTGTTGGACACGGCATCTCCCTTATTGCCATTACCTTCTCTGGATCAGGGTGAAGGCCCTCACTGGATACTATATGTCCCATGAAAGACAAAGCAGTTTCTCATGACTCCAATTTTTAAGCATTCAACCGTATGCCACGTTTGTGACAACTTTGCAGAAGCGACCTGTACCTTTCCCTACCACGAGAAGATCATCTGCTTTGTTGACCACCCCTTCCAGGTCAGAGACATTGTTTTACAAATTCTTTTGGAAAAGGAGTGGCAAATGTTGTCAAATAGCTGCTTTCTGTGTCCAATTCCAGGTGCCAAAATCCATCCCTTAGATCCAAGGTAGAGTATACTTTACTGTCAGACAGTTCTGGTAGTAGATCTTCCAGCACAGAGAGCTGGAAATGTTCCCGTTTCAGCGCCTTATTTAATGGTCTTGGGTCTATACAGACTTGCAGTTTCCCATTTCTATTGACTACTAGTGCTAATGCACTAATCCATGGTGTTGGTTCACTGATTGCCTCAATCACCTTCTTGTCTTCTGTTTCTTTTTTAGAGCTACAGGTACTCTTCTTGCTGCTGTCACATTAGGTCTTATGTTTGGATCAACCTCTAAATGTACTTTTCCCGGTAGTTGACCTAACTCATCCTCAAATACATCCTTGAATTGACCCAAGATCTCATCGGGTTTCTGGGTGTTCAATTTATCTACTTGCGATATTTTTATTTATGTAACAGAAATGAGTCTCATCTGTTGGATTGCAGTTGCTCTGAGTAGAGGGTGAAAGCCTTCCTGTACCACTACACAACTGACACCATATTTCTTTCCATTCTTGGAGTTTCTCATTTTAACTCGACACTCCCCCAATGGTTTTACTTTTGCACCCTTCCACATCACCAGAATTTTATTTGAAGGTTCAAGAGTTTCCTTGTTCACATGCTCCACATTCAGTATATTCACTGAAGCTCCACTATCCAACTGAAAAGCAATTGGTTTCCCTCCTACCAGCATTTCTGTCTTGATCATTTCCGGCATAACACCATTAACCCTCTCTTGCCCACATCTTCCTGTTACGAACTACTGCTACTGCCATATTGACGTGTCTCCACTGACTGAACCCAATTTTTCTTCACTGACTTACATCTCACTGCAAAATGATTCCTTCCTCCACACTTATAACAGGTTTTTCCACGTGCTGGGCACAACTCTAGTTCGGGCTCATGTCAGAATGTATATGACTTGCATTCCCCCAGTCTTCTCTGTATTGATCCTTTTCCCTTGGGCCTCACGTTAATTCTGTTCACTGTCTCCGGTCGTAAATCTCTGGACTGTTGTGTGGCATTTTCCAACAATTTACAGATGTCTATGCACTGTTGTAAGTCCAGCTGTTTCACTTTCAGCATTTCTGCCTGCATTTGAGGGTCATTGATTCTTAGGACTATCTGATCTCGAAGAATTGAGGCTGCGCACTTATCACAAAAATTGCATGTTTTGCTCAATGCCCGGAGTGCGGTGATAAACGCTTCCACTGATTCCCTTCCCCCTGCTTTCTTGTATGAAAAATGTAGCGTTCATATGTTTGATTTGTCTTCCTGATAGCATATTCATCAAACGCTTGGATTATTTGGTCATGGTTTCTTAGTTCTTTGAATGTTGTGAACTGGAATCCATAATAGACTCTCAATGCATCATTGCCTAACGTATGAAGCATTAAAGCCATTTGATATTTTACCGACTGCTTCGCCAAGTACGTCATAATGGCATAGTTCTGCCATTTCCACTTAAAAAGCTTTCAATTCTCAGATAAATTACCACCAACCATACACAGAGGTTGCAGTGATCTTATGCCAGCCACTGGTTTGTTTACGTCAGCTATGTCCGAGTCCGCCATTTTTTTTTTTTTCGAAACATGTGTGTACACATCAAGTGAGAATAATTATTTACTTATCTGTTTTTGTATTTTCCAAACAACTCTTTTGTTCTCTTTCCTCATCCGGAGTCCTTTAGTACACCGCTGCCACCAAGTTGCATGCTTCATTCAGTGATGTGTGTGGATACAAATAACACGAAGACAGAAAGTAGATCTATTCGAAGCCATCTTTATTTAGCTTGTTCGTTATGTGCATGACAACACCGTTTATGAGTAAACGGTGAAGCCCCAGCTAAGTACCCCATGTAACAACTTCTTTTATAACAACAAACAACGAAAGGTTTATTCAAAGGAGAAGTGAAAAGTCTGCTGCCGCTTAGTAAACAAATTTATCTTCAGTGAAGATAGCATCATGGGATGTCGGTGACAAAGGCAGAGAAGAAGATGAGGCGATCTATCTTGGTTGGTGCAAGAGAACTATCTGCCGACTGTCTGCAATCTCTAAAAGGGCTGAAGTAGTCCTTTAGGGAACTTGTGGCCGACATCACAACTGGTCAGGGGATATATGTGCGACCTTTCTTTCTTTGTTGACTCAGCCCTCAGGGACTAACAGGTCAGCTTGACCACGCGTGGTTTGACTGCCGTTTGCTTGTGGAATGCACGTGGAGGATATCGTCGACAAAAAGGTAATCTCTTTTAATTCCCACCACAAAAGATGAACTATTCCGTCAAACACACTCACATTACAATTGCCACACAAAAATATATCCAACACGCTCACATATACACCTTACAAATATGAACTTACAAACAGAACTGTTGCACTCCTTAAAATATGAACTCTACAAAATGTCTTAGTCAAATAAATTGTTTTGTTGTTTAATATAAATGTTTTTCTCTTAATTATTAATTTTATAAAAGACCATTCTTGTTGTGTTAGCTTTCTTATTCCTTCGCTTTCTTTCTAAATAATGTTTTCTTTCTTTCCCTTTGTTTGTTTAATCCTTTAATTATATCCACACTTCGACCAATCCACACGTGGTCGGGCCATTTCGAACAGTGGGAATGACATGCTGCTACAAAGGCATCTCTCCCACAACCTTTGGTCGGGGGATCCCACATGGATTTAACCCTTTAACCCCCGGCCATAAACTCATGATATCAATGCATCCTGCGAGCTGGCCAACATTTGGCCAAATCACCCCGCAGGAACACTGCTACACATTAAGAAGTAAACTTCATTTATGACTGCTACACAGTAAGAAGTAAACTTCATTTATGACTGCTACACAGTAAGAAGTAAACTTCATTTATGACTGCTACACAGTAAGAAGTAAACTTCATTTATGACTGCTACACATTAAGAAGTAAACTTCATTTATGACTGATACACATTAAGAAGTAAACTTCATTTATGACTGCTACACAGTAAGAAGTAAACTTCATTTATGACTGCTACACATCCTCAATAATTTCCTAACGAAAGAAAACTGTTCTCTCACTTACTAACTTTGAATTCGTAAAGTGAATTCTACACTCTCCGTAAAAATAACGGAAAAGAAATTACCTTTGTTAGTGTTCACACTTTCTATTTATCTAAATATATTACTAAAATATTCATATAAAATTATAGAATTACGTCATTAATTTCATTTTTCATATGTAAATTATTATTATCATTTTTCATGACATTAAGAAAAGCACATTAACTGTTGACTTTTTATTATAGAGTGGAGGCTTTCTTTCCGAATTTATTTCAGATAAGGTAAGTCTGACTAGTGACTAGCCATTTGATTTCTCGCTTCAACTGATAACTTGAAATTGAATTTGTCTGGTTAGAAACAAAGCACGTCTTTTACTCGCTAACATTTTCAAAACGTCTAAGAAGTACATATATATATATATATATATATATATATATATATATATATATATATATATATATATATATACATATTAGTCTTTGTTATAGAGTGGATGATTAAATATTCTCTGTCAGCTACTCGAATTGAATCAACCATTACCTGCACTTATTTGTAAGAAAAAAAAGAGAAATAAAACAGTAGAAAATTCCCATTTCTTTGCATTGAAAAAAATCTTCTTTTTCTGTTACGCGTTTGTTCTATCACACAATGCTTTTGTGTCTTTTATTTCCATCAAAACCAAGAAAAATGAAAATCAAAGTTTTAAAGATTTTAATGACAGGTTTAAAATTTAGGCTTCAAAACTAAAATTTTACTTGTAAGATTCCAGGTTCAGAATCAGATAGGAAAATTTCAAGGGAGGTAACTAAGCATTTAAAAAGAGTTATGCCCCCTGCATTTTTAATCGTTAAGTCAAAAGAAAACGTAATAAATATGAATACACGAGAAGACAACTTTTCATATTGTCTTTTCTACTCAATTCGAGAGCGATTTGTTACTAAAAAGAAAAAATCTTTGATTTCTATTATTCATGGCGCGTATGGAAAATCTACTTAAGTTTTCTATAAAATTCCGAAACAATAAGAAATAAACTGATTCTTAAAAATATCAATATATTAAAATTTAAGAAGAAATCTTTCTAGACTGAGAATTTTTATTTGTATCCTAATTCAGAGTGCCTCTTTTTGTGGGGCTGGATTTTCTTTAGATTAAAGCCGATCTTGTGTCTAACTATGCCCTCGTGGTGAGGCAAGTAGATATGAACTCTCTATGCCAGTGAGTGGTTTTCAATCTTTCTAGAATTGGGGTTCTAACAGTTTACTACAAACCGGCGCACAGCCGCCATATTGTTTAAATATCGAGGACTTCTTAGCTGCCAATGTAACGGAGAGCGGCCGACTGGCGTAAATGCAGACACTTGTCGGCGCCGTTCAAAAAGGCAGTGTCTGCTATGCTGTGTGTGTGGGGCGAACCCGAAAACGCTCGCTGACGACAACACAGAAAGAGGAGTGGGAGGAGACAGGCGTCACAAAATCAAATAAGGTTTTTATTTAAAGATCCGGGCAGCGGCGTCGAGAGAGAGATTTATGCAAATTAAGTTCGTTTGCATGCGTCGGATTTTTTTTTAATAAGAGAAAGAAAATGAAGATTCGGGCAGAGATGTGGAGATCGTTCTGACCGTGGGATCGAAAAGCGAACGAAAGGAGAGAATAGTGCTGGATTTTTTTCATGTTAGACTGAACGAGTTTTTTTTTTTACACTGGAGAGAGATATTTACATTCATTTGGACTTGATCTTGGCGACACCTCTGTTTAACTGTTCCAATACTATTTTTTTATTTTATCTGATTGGTTCAAGCAATCTACTTCTCTCAGGCGAATCTCGGATGGCTAGCATAAACACTTCAGCGCCATCCGCTCTCTCTTTTTCTTGCCTCTCTCGACATGTAGACAACTACTACACCGGGCTACCTAGCTCTGGCCACTTCGACACGAAGTACCGAGAAGCCAAAATGGCTACTGCCTCATACATATAGAATTAATATCCACTCACTCTTTTTCTTGCCTCTCTCGACAGGTAGACGACTACTACACCGGGCTACCTAGCTCTGGCCACTTCGACACGAAGTACCGAGAAGCCAAAATGGCTACTGCCGCATACACATGGAATTAATATCCACTCACTCTTTTTCTTGCCTCTCTCGACAGGTAGACGACTACTACACCGGGCTACCTAGCTCTGGCCACTTCGACACGAAGTACCGAGAAGCCAAAATGGCTACTGCCGCATACACATGGAATTAATATCCACTCACTCTTTTTCTTGCCTCTCTCGACAGGTAGACGACTACTACACCGGGCTACCTAGCTCTGGCCACTTCGACACGAAGTACCGAGAAGCCAAAATGGCTACTGCCGCATACACGTGAACTTAATATAACCCACACACACACATAACTGCTTACATGTGAACTGACTTTCACACCTGTGTACAGGCACACATATTTATATACACATATGGATGCGTCCTGACATCGTAGCCGGTGTAGAAACATTCAGTATTATGAACTATTCTCTCTCCCCTACTCATGGGAAATTATAGTAATGGACTTTCTTTACTTTTGTCTTCGTCCATACTTAGGCACATACTAACCTCTTTTCCCTTTTGCTCATGTCAAACGAGGAAGACTCAATAAAGTTGTTTTATGTATTAGAAATGGACTACGTCTCATTTTCTATACGGTAACAACAATCGATTAAACGGGCTCAGTGAATTACCCCCCCCCACCACCACCACCACCCGCCCTGTAATTTTTTTTTGTTGGTAATACAAACTGAGTTCCTCTACAATGGCCATTCCCCACTTTTATTTTAGCCTTGGCCTCCCAAATTGTTTCGCATCTTGTAAGGACACCACCCACTCCCAAACTCCACCCCTATTCCATTTCATCCCACTTAAATCCCAGATCGATTTGCTTGTTTTCGGTTCTAAACAAACCGGTAAACAGTGGTAGGTCTATTTATTTTTAGAAAGGGGTAGTAGGGTCTTATTAATCTGTTTTTATTTTGTTTTCTTTGTTTTTTTCTTTCTTTTCGGGTGTTTTTTTTGTTGTTATCCTACTCCCATCTTTTTACTAATGAAATTATATATATATATATATATATATATATATAATCAATAATTGACAAGCATTGAGCTGAATCTTGAAAGGAGACTACAAAGTAAAAGGAACTGATGGTATATGGTAATACATATATTGTCAATAATAATTATATATATATATATATATATATTATTATTTTTTTTTATTTTTTTATTTTGATTCTTAACGGTCCCAACCACGTGACTTTCCAAATTTAAATTTTAAATTTCTTTTCTTTTTTCTCCATTTCATTCTTTCCAAATATGATCTAACTCTCCCTGATGATATCTCAGTTTATAACAGCTGTTGATCGATAACATCGACATGCCAGTGTTGCAGATTTTGTACATGTCTGTGTAAATAAAAAATAATCATATATAAAAGCTCTATTTGATATTGAGCACTTTTTATAAACCCGGTTGAAATTCTTTGGATTACTACCCTGCGGATGTTTTACCTGGATTATATATATATATATATATATATATATATATATGTGTGTGTGCTTTTTTTTCTTTCTTTAACTTAGTTCACCTCAAACAAGGCAAGGTGCCACTGTAGACGTAAGGGGCTACTGAAAATTACGGTGAAAGTTTAGGGGGCCATCCTAAATTGGGAGCTGTGTATTTATGTCGAGGGGGACACCAGAGCAGAAAATTCATTGAAGCACATTCCATTGAAGTACTTATAAAACAAGCACAAGGATGCAATATTGCGGCGATAGGACAGGGCCTAGAGCTTGGTAGATAGTGAGTGACCTATTAGATTAGATATTCTTTTTTGAACCTTGTCTAAGAGGGAGAGACTGGTGGATGATGCACCAGCCCAGATGTGACAACAGTACTCCATGCATGGACAGATGGTGGCTTTGTAGAGATATAGGATACTATCAGGTGTGAGAAGTTTTCTAGCATGGTAGAGGGAGCCCACTTTCTTTGCAGCAGCCTTGGCAATTTCTTTTATTTATTTGTTCTAATTCATGTTTCCTGTGAATGTTAGGCCGAGGAGTTTGAACGTTGGACTCTCAGGTAGGGTGTTATTTGCCATAGCAATCAGTGGTTTAAAAAGTTTCTTGTAGTTGTTGAAGGAAAGGAGCTTTGTCTTAGCAGCATTCCACTACAGACTGCAGGTCACTTTCTAAGGCTTCATCTATTGCCTCGGATATGTGTGCATCAGTTTTACCCACATGACGACAGTAGAGTGTGGTGTCATCAGCAAATATACTCATCTCAGACACAATGACATCAGGGAGGTCGTTTATGAAAATCAGGAACAATAAAGGTCCAAGTGGATTTGAAATATCAACAATATCAGCGGAAGCCTTTTCCGGACATAGATACACACACACATACAAACACACACACACAGCCAATTGCCACTTATATAATAGACTAGCAGGGGCTCTCTCCTCCCTTGTCGTCCCATTTCATCGCCCTCTTTCTACCTTCTACATGTTGCCTTCGGCGAAAGTTGTTTCTTCCCCACCCTTCCTCTTCTGTTGCCTGGGCAAAAGTATAACATATTTCTATTAAAAGTACCACCTCTGTTTGCACCTTCTATATATGTACATATTAATACTCCGTGTGCCTACTATATATGTACCTATCTCTGCCCCAGTGCACATACTATATACGTACCTATCCCCACCCAAGTGCACATACTATATACGTACCTATCCCCGCCCCGGTGCACATACTATATACGTACCTATCTCTGCCCCAGTGCACATACTATATATGTACCTACTCCCGACCCGGTGCACATACTATATACGTACCTATCTCTGCCCCAGTGCACATACTATATACGTACCTATCCCCACCCAAGTGCACATACTATATACGTACCTATCCCCGCCCCAGTGCACATACTATATACGTACCTATCTCTGCCCCAGTGCACATACTATATATGTACCTACTCCCGACCCGGTGCACATACTATATACGTACCTATCTCCGCCCCAGTGCACATGCTATATACGTACCTATCTCTGCCCCGGTGCACATACTATATACGTACCTATCTCTGTCCCAGTGCACATACTATATACGTACCTATCACCACCCCGGTGCGCATACTATATACGTACCTATCTCTGCCCTGGTGTGCATACATAAGAACTCATATTAATGCGTCTGTTGTATCAAAGAACCAACATTATGTTCGTTCATGTTGTGTCACTATCATAAAAAAGTAACTCATATTAATGCATCCCTGTCGTATCAAAGAAAAAAAATCAAGTTCATTCATGTAGCGTCACTATCATAAAAAACAACTCATTAATGCGCCCCTGTCGTATCAAAGAACCCGTATGGTGCCTTTGTGCCCCTGTTCATGAAGAAGAAGAAGAAGTAAACGTATGCCTGGGAAGATGGTATCATGACAACAGAATAGATACTATACTTACTCTACACCTCTAAAAAGTGGAGGGGGTAATGCTTTGAAGGATGGTATCATGACAATAGAACAGATACTACACTACCTCTACACTTCGACAGGTAATCGCCTGACGTGTCCAGATCTGACCGTATCTCGATCCGGCGCCTTGTTTAAAATGACCAAAAAACACCAAAAAGCAAAAAAAATGAGAAAAAAACATGAAAAAAAATAAAACAGCAGATACAAAAACAACATTAAAAAACATTGACAAAAAACATTAAAAACATCAAAAATACAAATAAAAGACAAAAAAACATCAAAATTGGTGCAATAAAAAAAAAATTGCAAAAAACATGAAAAACATTAAAAAAAACAAATAAAAAAACAAATAACATAAAAAACATCAAAATTGGCGCCAAATAGCAAAAAAGAAATTGACAAAAAACATGAAAAAACATAAAAAACAAATAAAAGACAAAAAAAAAATCAAAATTGGTGCAAAAAAGTAAATAAAAAAAGCTGACAAAAAACATGAAAAAACAGTTAAAAAATGCAGACATTCTCCTATCAGGTTTGACCTGGGGCGCCTCTACCTGTTTATTTCAACAGGAAGGGAGGAAGGCAGTAAGGATGGAAGGGAAGGAGGAAGAAATGAAGGAAAAGAGGGAGGGATGAAGGAAGAAATGAAGGAAGGGAGGAAAGAAGTAAGGAATGGAGGGAGTGGGGAAGGAAGGAACGAAAGAATGAAGGAAGGAGGAAGAAAGGAAGGAAATAAGAAAGGAAGGAACGAAAGAAGGATCGAAGGAAGGAAAGAAGGGTGAGTTAGCTGACCATTGAAGAAAGGTGGTAGTCGGATGGAAAGAATAAAGGGTGATAGTGGGAGGGAAAAAAGAAAGGAATGAATAAAGGGTGGTAGTGGGAGGAAAAGAGAAGAAGAAAATGGTGGGAGGGAAAGAGGGGAACACAGTGTGGTGGTGGGAGGAAAAGGAAGGAACAAAGGATGGTGGTGGGAGGGAAAGAAGAAAGCGTGGTAGTGGGGAAGAAAGAAGAAAAGCAGGAATAAAAGGTGGAAAGTGTGGTAGTGAGAGGGGAGAAAGGAAGGTAGAAAGGGTTGGAGTAGGAGAAAAAAGAAGGAAGAAAAGGTCGGAGTGGGAGGAAAAGAAGAATGAAAGGAGGAAAAGTTGGGAGTGGGAGGGAAAGAAATGAATAAAGGGCTGTAGTAGGAGGGAAGGAAGAAAGGGTGATAGTGGGAGGGTAGGAAGCAAAGGTGGTAGTTGGAGGGGAAAAAGAAAGAAAGGAAGAAAAGGAGGGGAAGGGGATGACGGAAGGAAGAAAGTGGGAGTTGGAGGATGACGGAAAGAAGAGTGGTAGTGATAGAGAAAGAAGAAAGGAAAGGAAAAAGTCGTGGGAGTGAATTTCTTCTTATCACCCCCTTACTCTGATGTCATTTCCGGTTGAATGACTTTTTTCTCAAATTATACATAATATCATTGTTTTTTTTCTCCAAAATTAGTACATAAAAACGTTGGAAAATGGAGGAAAAAAGCTACCCCCATTGAAGAAAATGGCTCCATTGACCCCCCCAACAATATTTTTTTCTGCATTTTCGATATTATACGTCCGTGTTGACGGTGTTTTAGGAAATATCAACTTGATGGGTATTTGCCCTTTATATGATAGATAATAACGAATAAACCGGAATGTTGGAACAGAAAAAAGAGTAGTACAATAATCTAACAAAACCCGTGTTCTGTAGAGATTTCATTCATTCATATTGCGAATGTGATTTCTCTGATGTAAAGGGAAGAAAAGACGAAGAATAAAATACGAAAAAAAATATTATCGATTTCAGTCATCAGTTGTGATGGTAATGCCCCTTTTTCTTTTCCCTCTTTCATGTGCGTATGTACGGACATATAAGAGACAGGGGGGGCGAGTAAGAAGGAGAAAAAAAGAAAGAAAACGGTGCCATCTTTCTCCCCCCCTCCCCTTCTCTCTCTTTCTCTTGTCCCTCCTACATACTTTCAAATAACGAGAACAGATGTTTCATGTCATGGTAAACGGCCGGCGACATACTGTAGTCGTCGGATCTTCCTGTTTGGAAAAAGTTCGCGTTTTTAGCCTGGCAGACGACAATTAAAAAAGGTATTGTTGGAAAGTACCAACCATTTATCTCAGGTAAGCCATTGATTGTCTTTATGTTTCTTTCTTTCTTTCTTCAACAGTGCTCAATACGTGAGTAGAGCTAGGTAGTAAGTTATGAAAATACATTTATGGCAATTAAGCTTAATTGTCATAAATATATTTTCAAAACTTACTATATATATATATATATATATATATATATATATATATTATTTCATGTACACATATACTATTATAAGGTGATACCGTGTGTAATGTGAGTAGAGCTTACTAGTTATAGTATGACAAGCTACACAGATACATCCATGTTTAATCCCTGCAGAAAATCAGCAGGCTAAGTCTTAGCCTGCTGATTTTCTGCGGGGATGTAATATGGACGCCTCTGTGTAGCTTAATTGTCATATATATATTTTCATACTATATATATATATATATATATATATATATCTTCATATACACGTGTTTCGTCGCCTCTACGACTCATCAATGTGGACTCTCTCTCTCTCTCTCTCTCTCTCTATATATATATATATATATATATATATATATATATATATATATATGAGAGAGAGAGTGATTAATTCATTTACAGCTATTTCGCCGTATCACGTTTCTATAGTTCAATATGGCTAGACGTAGTGAGTGTTTTCACGCTGAAATTCGAAATTAAAGCGCTTAATCAGAAAAAAGTACGTGCGAAAGAAGTAAAGGATATAATGTTTAAATATTTTTACATTCGCATTATCGACTGCCGAGGTGTGCTCTATTTTTTCATGAAGAGCTATGCCTTACGCTAAATGGAAACGGTTTATTCCCTTATTAGAGACCTCAACCGACGAATTAGCAGAAAAACTTGACATTGCCCGGCATGGCATGGGGAAACCTATGTCATCTTGCCCTAACACCATAGTACCTTTTTTTAAAATTCTTTAAAAAAAAATTTTCGTTTTATAATATCTAATTTTGACAACAACAAAAAAAACACAGACTGCATGGAAAAGTTAAAATGAAAATATATATATATATATATATATATATATATATATATATATAAATCGGGCACTCCAGAAAAACATTCGACTCTTAGTCAGCAGCAACCGGTGAAGGCTCAAATTCTGTAGCTAATATTAAAGACTTCCGTTTTTGGTTAAAAATAAATAATCAAGGTAAACAAAAATGGTGATTGTTGACCGTAGGCCCGAAAAAAAACAAACTATTATTTGAGGAGAGTCAAATAAGGGGGAGAGAACTTTAGTTTCAACCATGATGTATCTTAAAATGGATTTTACTATTGTAATTATTCTAAAATAAAGTTTTAAAACAAATGTATACGTAAAAGGAATTGTTTTCAAACAAATTGTAGAATTTTACCCAGTGTAAAACTCATTTATTTCAAAAACTTTATTTCCCGTGTTTCATATTTTGTTCCCTTCCATTAACTTCTATTTTTTCCTTCTTCTGTGATAATTTATTTTAATAAATCAGTTTATTTTCCATTCGTGCCAAATGATTGTTTTATTCCTAAATTATCCTTTTACGTATACATTTTTTAAAACTTTATTTTAGAATGATTACAATAGTAAAATCCATTTTAAGATAAATCGTGGCGTGTTGAAACTTGAATTATTTCCCCTTATTTGATTCTCCTCAAATTAAAGATAACATTCTGTTTTTTCCTGACCTACAATCCACAAGCACCACAAAAATAACTAATCAAATAGGTGTTATGGAAAAGCAGGGAAAGTTTTTTTTTTAAATATTATTTTTTTTACAAAAAATAAGGAAAAGTTTTATTTTAAATATTTTTTTTTACAAAAATACATATGTTGTTTTCTGATTTTAATTATAGAACTTTAATAAACTGTTTTCTTGGAGAAAATATAAGGAAGTTTTTTTTTCTTCTAAAGATTGAAAATCATTGATACTGTCGGATCATAGCTATCATATGGCCGAAGTAATTTGTTTTAATTAATATTAGGAGTAAGTTTATTGCTTACTGTCTGAGGCGCCCCTACCGGGGAATGCCGACGGGGCTGCCCAGGCAATTTTTAAATGGCCAGAGTGCTCACCTCTCGAGCGCTGGCTTTTAACCCCACTTTCTCGACCCAAGCTGTGGTCACATCTTACCTGTGGGAGTAAGATAAAACTGGCCTTGTGCCTAACTCCTGGGGAGGAGTAAATACCTATTCAATATTTAAAAAGTAGGGTGCTTGAGCGTACATATGAAACACGCTGAAAATTGTAGTTTCAATTAAATTAACCGGAAAACTCTGTGATATACTTATTTATCAAACAAAATTAGGGCACTTCTGCATTCTTTATGAACCCGCAGATTTTCTGTCCTTCTACTGAAAATAAAGGGAAGTAATTCAACCGGAAGTGACTTATTTACAACCTAAAAAAAATGCAAGACTGATTTGTTTTTGGGTAACAAGAAACAATTAACAATTGTTTTTTTTTATTATATGAATTAAAAATTTTATAAATAAAAATGTAAAGTTTTGATTGGGGTGGGGGGGAATGAATTTTTTGGTCAACATTGATTTTGCTTTTATTTTTTTTAAATATATTGTAGTTGAAAAGTTTTGTTTGGTGAGATTTTTTTTATCTAAATGAAAAGTTTTCATTGGGGGGGGGGACTGTATTTTTTTGTCCTTTTTCTTTTATTGAACAGGATAAAGTTCTGCAATTTGATTTATAATGGCTTCCATGGGGTTAGCAGAAAACTTCTGCCGCCACATAAATTCCATTAAGTAAGACTCCACCATTTGCGTGTGGGTGCCACATTCTATTTTCTAACGCATTTTGGCCTTTTGCCACATGATTTGTTGTGGCACCTGTGGATGGCGATGTGCCTGTAAAAAATCGATTGTTTTTTGCGTCTGGTTCATTAAATTACCAATGTCGCGAAGATTCAACTCATTTAACTCCATTTTCTAAAAACTAAATTCTACTTCAAGTCCCGGTAAATTCAACTTCCGGTGAATTCTGAATGAATGGTACTTGGAGAAAAAAAACGGAACTCTTCAATTTCGATTTCTTAATCGGCTGCGGGTTCATAAAGAATGCAGAAGTGCCAAAATTAGTTTTGTACACCAAAAATGAGCAAAAACTATTGAGTAGAAATTGTAATAAAACAATAAAAATCAGTTATATCGTTTAATCGGTTCGGCCATTGATTCGAATGAAAAACACGAAATTCAGGGGGAGATAACCCAGTCTGTCATATTACCAAGTAATAAATCAATTGCATTCACCAAAGTACGATAAAACTGATTTTTATTTAAAATTAAAATTCTACTCGATCATTTTTCCTACTTTTTGGTGATGATGCTTATTTAAATTTGCTGTGTAAGTATATAATACTGTTTTTTTTTTTTTGGGGGGGGGGGGTATTGATAATTAGACGCTTACAAGCACCAACATTTTTATCTTTTTAACGAACAAATAAATAAAATGTTTTTTTTAACACTTACAAACATATTTTAATAAAATATTTTTAGCTGAGTACAAAAACATTGGATGAATTACTTTGTGACCCTTAGAAATCTGAGAGGAATTTATAAGCATTTAAACTGTCGAAATGAAATAAGTAGTTTTAAGCAATTTAATTTGTCGTAAATAAAGACTGTGCGTAAAATAATCCGGTTATGTACTTACTTCCTGTGATGGCTGAACGCGGATTATTTTACTCAGTCACTATTTGCGGAAAATGTGGCAGCCGTTTGACCTCAATCTTTGTTTATTAACTCTCTGTTACAGAAAATAAAATTGATTAAAACTTTTTAAAAGGTAAATTTGAAATTAGTCCCAAGCAATTTATTTGGGTTTTCTTATTTATTTGTGAGGTCCGAAAAAAAACAGAAAAAAAGCATCCGATTCATTGTCAGCTATTTTGACTGTGAAACGACTAAATCTCCAAAGAAAATGTATCCCTCCCTCCCTCCCTCCCAACCTTGAAAAAAAAAATAATAATAAAATGACATTCTTCCTTCCCCAATCATGGATTGCCCGGGTGGAGAGCGTAGAGAAAAAAGGTAAATTTGTAGACTAACAGTAACACTCTCCGCCGACCCCTCCCCCTAATGAGATTCTATTTTTTTAGCCGATTACGTGTGAAGGGTATCTTTTACAATAATCCGCAGAGTGAAAACGCTCAAAAAACAAATATACAACAAATAAAAGTAACTGTAGCCGATAAAAGTTATTTTCCAACTTATCTGTGACATTTGTTTGTATTTTTAAACCGTTCCAACTGCTATTTATTAGAAATCAATATTTTTGTCACACGAACATTGGACAAAAAAATGGCGATGTGGGGGTGGGGGTGGTAAGGAGGTAAGGACGAGACGCCATTTTGTTTTTAGTAAAAACCGGTGAAAAAAAAAGCAAGAAATTTTTTTTACATCTAATAAAAAACCATTTATACTACGTAAAAATACAAACAAATTTCATAGGTAAGTAGGAAAATATCTATTCTCGACGTAGGTCACTTTCACTTGTTGTATATATATATTTTTTACCCCGTTCTTGTTCGTTTTTTTGGACCCCGTTAGCGACTCTGCGGATTATTGTAAAAGATACCCCGTGTGAACACTCTGAAAAAATTGGCCAGAAGAGAAGAAATATTTTTTTTAGAATTTAGAGTGGGGGATGAGTTTTGTATTAAAAAATTAACGTAAAATGATCCCCCATTTCTGGGTCATTCTAGCTTTTTAGAGCATGAACCAAATTTTGTCACGACTAAATCTAAGTCCGATTGACAAGGTCATCATAAAACCACACATAACCGCCTAAAACAGTGTACCCCCCCCCCCAAAAAAAAACAATGCATAGCAAAAAAGAAATAAAAATTGGTTAACTGACCTAAAACGCTATAATGGCACGGAAATGGGGGATCGTTTTATGTTAAATTTATATGCGCAACTGATCCGCCACTTTAAATTCTAAAATATTTTTTTTTTGGGGGGGGGGGATTCAGCGTAGGGTGTCAATCTACAAAATTACCTTATTTAAAAAAAATCGTTTTAGTTTTCCTCTGATTTTATTTTTAATCTCAGTAAATACTCGATTTGTAGTTAATAAAAACCAAAAACGAATTCAGTGTGTATTTATCAAAGTTACGCACAGGCGAAAAAAACACGCACACAAAATCTGATAGTTTTATAAATACGGAGATTTAGTGTTAAAAATAAAGAAAAGGAGAAAATTAATTAACTAAATAGATAAACAATTAAAATAAGAAATGAAAAAAAAAGATAAAATTACCGGTCAACTCAAATATTAATTTTAATCAGATGATTTGCATTGCAAATTGCATCAAGCCACAACAGATGTTACACATAATTGATTCAAAAGATCCACCATCGACTTTTCTGTTGACATTTCTGTGTACATTTTTATGTTTGGAGATTTTTATTTTTATTTTATTGTTCATTTGGTGCTCAAATAATAGATTTTCAGGTGCCAATCAATTGTTTAGTAGTAGTAGTAGTAGTAGTAGTAAGTACTAATTAGCCGAATACTTTTGGCTGTCGGAGGATGGATGGGGATTATGTGAATGAAATATTGAAATTAGTAGAAAGCCCTGTACTGCCATTGAGGTCCGTTTCAGGACAAGGACATCATAATATATGTTCCTATTCACTGCTGACCCCACCACACCCGAGGGCAGAGTTAGACACAAGGTCGGTTTTAATATGGGGAAATCCAACTTCCCAAAAAGGTGAACTCTGGATTGAGACAAAAGTTAAAATTGCCACAGTCTAGAAGGATTATTCCTTCACTCATGATCGAGGATAGAAAAGTGTAGTATCAGAATAGAACACATACTACACTTTGCTCCTAGTCATAAGGTCAAGGTATGATGTCAATTGGTTGTGTTAATTTCTATTTCAGTCAAGTAATTTATTTAGAAATGAAATAGGTTCAGGCATTGCTTCCAAAGAACTTATTTTTTTTACTTAAAGCATGTTTTGATTAAAAAAATCATTTAAAAAAATAAAATTAAGAACACTAAGTTATAACTAGTTTCATCGTACATGTGAAACGCCGAAATAAAAACTCGCCCGGAAAAATATAGTCGCCATCTTTATATACAAATCGATAACCAGTCTCAGGACACATACCTCAAGTTCATAATTTTCTGTTCAAGGACAAGGAACCATTTTGTAGGGTAAAGCATTTGGCATTCATGTAGTATAATTAATAGCCGAGAAATCAAAAATAAGTAAAATATACAACAAATAACTTTTACCAACCGCATTAAAATTAAATTTTCTATCGGTCTGTATAGTTTTAAAGTTCTGAAACTGTGAGTAAGTTTTCTTATCTCAAAATTTTTTTTGTTACTTTCACTTAGACAATTATGAGTCAATAAAAATGACGGTCAATTTATTTTTGGAGGTGGTCGCTAATTTCAGGCTTAAAAGATAATTTAAAAAGCTTACCCTAATCCGATTGGCAACCACTCTCGGACTTAGAGTTAGTGGTACCGTGAGGCTTTTTTAAAACTCTCTTTTAAGTCCGAAAGTAGCGATAACCTTTTACTCCCTCACCCCCCCCCCCCAAAAAAAAACGACAACCATCTTCGATTTTTTGATTTTTATTTAAAAAATTTTTTTAACATAGTTCACCCAAACAAGGCAGGCCGCAACTGTAGACGTAAGGGGCTACTGATAAAAAAGAAAAGGGGAGAAGGTTGGGGGGGGGGGGGTCCAACCTAAATTGGGATCTGCGCAGCGAGATGTTTACATTAGTTTTAAATTTCTGCATGTCAGTACTGTCGAGGAAACAGGGGGCAGGGAGGGAGTTCCAGAGGCTAGCAGCACGAGGAAAGAAGCTATTTGAGTAGAAGGCTATCCAGCATCTTGGGACCTCCACAGTAAATTAATTGACTCACGTTTGGACAATTGATACCGGTTTATATGGTGTATTATCCATTGGAACAAATACTATACTTTGATCTTGGCCACCTCTATTCAGAGTGGATCTCCTTCACCGACCACACGAACTGCTTGCTGAATGGATTATCAGCTGCCCCCCTCACTAATCCTCTGTTGAGTTGCTTTCAAGAAGACCGAGGAAGCTTTTTGAGCCGCACTCTCTAAAGAACTACGATTTGGCCTACAATGGCCTCGACCAAATGGTCGAGAATGAGGTCGGGAAAGGCGCTATTGTCTGCAAACCCTTCTCTTTTAGGCAGTTCACATAGAGGGGAAGTTTTGTTTTGCCAGTCGGTAAAGGATGAGATGAAAGACGTAAGTGGTGCATACCTCAGCTCTACCCTTTAAGGAGAGTTTCCTTTGAAGCCAAGTACTTACCAATGCTTCGACCGTTGACTGTATCTGTGACAAATTCCTCTTGAGCTGGAGACCCAGTCTGAACCACACACCGAGGATTTGAACCGGGTCATCTGTATAGCAAAAAGGAGCCGGAAGGATGGTGTCACTGCCCCAGGCACCCAACCGCAGATCGATTCATTTGCTGCAGTTTATTTTGGACCCTGTAATCGTTTTGTAACATGTGAGCGCCTCTGTCACCCTCTTGAGATCTAGGAAGCACGACATAAAGACGGTGATGTCATCGGCGAACACGGAAACCCTGGCTCACGTGCCGCCAGGCAAAGCAATTTCACGTAGGACCGAACTTGCTTCCCTTGCGAAGTAGCGCCCCCGATGCAAAGATATAGAGCAGGGGCGATAGCAGACAGACCTGACGCACCGACTGGGAGATAGTGAAAGCTTTCCGTTTACCTGCACCACTGCCGTCGACAAACGATACAGAACGGAAGTGCGGTTTAAAACCGGTGGTCTCTTAAACAGATACCAAGAAGTGATGGTCAACCCTGTCGAAAGCTTTGGACTGATTCAAGTTGATCAGCGCAGCCTCAGTGTTGTCTTCTATCCCCTCTAGGATTGTGCAAATCAGATGCAAATTGTTTTGAATGGATCTCCCCATTGACAGTTCTGCTTGAGTTAAATCAATTCTCTAATAACACCCTTCAACCGGTTCAATCAGATCTTGACCAAAATCTTTGTTTAGCAAAGTTATGAGCCTGTAATCGTCTAGTTTCTTTCTATTATGCCTGTCCTGCTTCTTCATCAATGTGATTACTCCTTTGGTGACTTGACCCGGGATAGAACCTTCGTCAAACCAATGGTTGAACACATCGGTCAGAATCGGTACAAACATGTGCGACAGCCTCAAATACAATTCGTAGGGCAGACCATCATGTCTTGACGAGTTTTTGCAGCCAACTCACTTCAATGCAGCCAAGACCTCACACTCCATAACCTTGTCTTCGCAACCAGCTGCTCTAGCTGCATTGAGGCGGGGAGAGTCAGCCAAATGGTTGGCAAACTCTTTGACCGGAAGATTGGGCAGTTGAGTGAAACACTTCTTGAAATGCTCCTGAAATCTCTTGCAGATCTGATTCGATCCCAAAGTATATTGATCCGGGTGGTTGACTTTTCCAATGTACCTATCCGAGCCATGTTGGGAAATTTCCTTATGCTCATTTACGTCAGAGTTTACGGCTTCATTGGAAATTTTCCTAAGTCTAGCCCTAACTACTTGGCCTTCGTAATACTCGCTAGCATCGCGCCATAAGTCCTGCTTAGCTAGTTCTATGTTTACAGTATTCCCCCCAGCCACTGCCTGAGTTAATTTCTCTTCTATTGCTTCTTCGCCTTATCTAGTGCGAGATGCTGAGCGTATTTGGCAGAAAAACTTCTGATCTTAGTTTTCAAGCTAACCCACCACTTTCTCCTGGTAACCACCTCGACTAAAACCCGCTGGATAAGTAGTTGTAGCTTTTCCTGGAAGTCTTGTATTTCCAGCTACTTTAGGCCTATTTCTTAAGTTTAACCAGGCTATAACTAGTTTATGGTCCAATTGACCTATCCAGTGGAAAGTAGGACATGATATAAAGTCTATGTCATCTTTTCTAACTTACATCCTATCCAAATGAATATCAAAATAAGTATTCGGGTAGGAAGGCATGTTATTTGCCCATGTCCGCATCTCCCACCCCGGATGATTGACAGGAAACCTGTTGACAAGATCGCATCTCACAATCAGGTCAGCCAGGCTGGTCTCCCAATTCTCCCCCCCCCCTCTCTGTCTATCTTGGGATCAAAGATGACATTCCAACCTCCCATTAAAACTACGCGCTTCGGACATGCGATAAACCCATTCAGATTCCCAAAAAGGAGACCCTCACTCAAGCGATGCTGGACGCATGAACTACAACGACCCCTGCATCCCAATGGACGACACCGACCGTCACGAACAGGGTACGTTTCACAAGCAAGAGGCACTATTCCCCCTGGGATTCTCATATGCTGAAAAGACTTCAACGTCTCTGGTCAGTACCTGACAATCCATAGACGAAATGAAGTGCGCCTCTTCGATCGCAGCTACATCCATTCCAAAGGACAAGAGATCTCCCCAGACATCAACCGCCTGGTTTGAAGACCTCATGTCTCTCGCATTCAAACTAGCTAAGCGCAGTCATGGACTTACCTTTAGTGTCGCACCTTGTTTCGAAGTCTGCTGACGCTATCGCACATGTTTGTACTGATTCTGACATATGTGGCAAACTCTTTGGTATTCTGGCCACTGCACGCAATGCTGCCAATGTCCAGGGGAAAAGTTAGTTTTAGTATCTTATATAATGACTAACAGGGCTACCCGGCGTTGCCCGAGGCTATAAAAAAACAAAATAGAAGAAATTAAGTTGTGTATGTAACTCTTTATAACAAAACTTCTATCTCTCTCCCTCTAGTCATCTCTTTATCTTTCTTTCTTTCCCTCTCCCTCATTTTTCCATCCCTCTCCTCAACCTTCTCTTTCTATTTTGCCCATTCCTTTTTCTTATTTTAATACTCAATGTTTAATTTCTTGCCCCCTGCCCCCCATCAATTTCACCATATTAAGAAGATACATAATGTTAATAAAGTCAATTTTCCAAAGGGAGTTAATATATACCAGTTACCAAAAGTAATACTGTAATCTTACAATTTTTGATCCTGGATCAATTACTAATTAATGTGAAGATAAATTATTTAGATAAAGGCAATAGCCCGAAGAGATTTAATATATATCCGTTACCGAAAGTAAAGTGGCTTCATGCCTTGTCTGAAGCAATTTCCATAAAAAAAACACTGTAACCGTAGAATTTTTTATCCAGGACAATGCCGAGTACAATAAATGATCCCGGGGCATTCATAATTTATTGCACCCTTCCCAAACCTCCCAATCCTTCCTATACCCTCCGACTCGGATTCCTTCCCATATCATCTGACTCTGACATCTTCCCATGCCATCGGACTCCTACCATGTCATCGGACTCTTTCCCATACGACTCCGACTCCTTCCATACCTGAATCATTTTAAACCCCACTTTCCCAACCCAACCTTGGGTTATATCTTACTTGTGGGAGTAAGATAAAAACTGGCCTTGTGCCTAACTCCTGGAGAGGAGTAAATCAATACTTACCATACCGTCAGACTCCATCCCATACCATATGACTCCTTCCCATACCTTCGAATATAATAACACTCCACCTCGTTTCCATACCATGCGACTCCACCTCGTTCCCATACCATCCGACTCCTTCTCATACTAACTGACCCTGACTCTCTTCCATACTGACTCTGGTTCCTTCCCATACAATCTGACTGACTCCTTCTCATATCAAACGACTTTGACTCATCCCATACCAACTGATTCAGACTCCTCCTCATACCACCTAACTCAGACTCCTCCTCATAACATCTGACTTGGACTCTTTACCATACCATCTGACTTGGACTCTTTACCATACTATGCGACTCAGTACTTCCCATACCATCCGACTCTGATTCCGTGCTGAACTCCAGGCTCTGACTCCTATCTGAATTGCAGGCTCTGACTCCTACCCTGAAGTTCACACTCTGAATCCTTCCCAAAACCTCAGGCTCTGAATCCTTCCCGAACCGCAGGTTCTGAATCATTCCTGAACCTCCGGCTTTGACTATTTCCCAAACCTCTGACTCTGATTATTTCCCGGACATCAGTTTTTTTTTATCCTGGGCAATGCTACGTTTAAACACACCTGCTCTATTTAGGATATTGAGCACTTCTTGATTAAACATTCGCTCTATCTAAGATAATGAGCACTTTTACAATTAAAGAGGACCAACTCTGACTTCTTCTTTGTTTCCCAAACCTCCAACTCTCACTCCTATCCAAACCTAAGACTCTGACTCCCCCTCCCACCGCGGCCTTGAGCATTTATCAGACAGAGTTCTTGTGACCGACTGGGAGCCTTAAGAATGTTGTCATGAGGAGGACATCCGGGAAATAGTGAAGTCCTCAACATCTTTTCCCCTTATCTGCCGGAATTCTGAGGAGTTTCACGTTTCTCTGACAGTAGGGCAAGTCCGTGCTGACAGACAGGGAGTCAATCTTGCAAATGTTACTCCCCAATTTAAAGAGGAGGGTTTTTAAAAAAAACTTTTTGCGAGAAGGAGACATGGATTAGCTCCTTTTTGTTCCTGGCTCGACTTGATTTCGTCTTGAAGATTCGGAGCGGGATGGTGTGTGTGTGTGTGTGTGCAGGTGTCCGTTTTGGTAAATGCAGTGTGGGGCAGGTGTTTATCCGGAGTTGTTGTTCTGGGAGTGGGAGTTTGCTGTGTGGATGTAGGTTTTGGAGGTGTCGGGCATGGTGTATGCTCATGGACGACTGGGCAATCTTTTCCTGCCCCTTGCTCCTGTACTACACTTTGATCTTTGCCAATCATAAAAAATAAAGACAAGGTATTTTTAAACGAATGAAAAAACATTTAAAAAATTGAGATTTTAAGACGTAAAAAGTTGTGAAAAACGGACTATGGCAAAAGACGAACAAGACTGATCCCCCGTCTTAAAATCTCAATTTTTAAAAATTTCTTTCCAAAAACCCCGGAATTCTCTCGCGACATGATAGGTAATTGTAAGCAGAAGAATAATTTTAAAAATTTGAGATGGTCAAAAAGAGAGGGATCAGTCTACGTTGAATTTACATTGAAAACTGATCCCCCGTCTTAAAATCTCAATTTAAAAAAATTTCTTTCCAAAAATCCCGGAATTCTCTATTGACATGATAGGTAATTGTACACCGAAAAAGATTTAAAAAAAAATTGAGATGGTCAAAAAGAGGGGGATCAGTCTACGTTGAATTAACATTGGAAACTGATCCCCCCTCCTAAAATGTAAAATATTTGAAAAAAAATTCAAAAAACGCCGGAATTCTCTAGCAGCCTGATAGATAAGTGTACACCGAAAAAAGAAAAGAAAAATGGTCAGTAAAAAGTTGTGAAAAACGGACAGTGGTTAAAGACGAACATGTGCCGAAATTTTTTTCCAAAAACCCTAGAATTCTCTAGCAGCCTGATAGATAAGTGTACACCGAAAAAAGAAAAAAAAATGGTCAGTAAAAAGTTGTGAAAAACGGACAGTGGACAAAGACGAACATGTACCAAAAAACACACTGATTTTATTTTCACAATAAATTTGTAAAAAGGAAATATTTTCTTATTACAAATTGTTTCATTTAAACGAGGGACCATTTTTTCGAGGCACCGGTTGAATAGAGCAGACGCTTGTTTGACGTCAGAGTTGTAGTATTTACGTTATGGAATAGGAAAAAAACAACACTTTTTAAAATGAGTAAAATAGCCTAGTCAATATAAAACTTGGAACGAAGAATAGATCAACTAAAAGATTTTGTAAAACAAATATTTTTATAAATATTTTAATTGTTTTAAATAAATTATTTTATATAACTCACTGAAAGACTTTACTTTTTTTCGTTTGACCTCTTCTTCGTTTCAAGTTTTATATCAACAATATTTCGCTTGTTTAAAATACAATCATCATCAATCGGTAGCAGAATTTTAATTAAAAACAGAAAAGTTTTCAAATTCAAATCTTCCTCCTCCTCTTTTTTTGTGTAATTCCTTGTTGTCATATATTTTAAATTACTACTAATCTTTCTTCCCGACTGTATTAACTTACAGCGTTTCCAATCGGCGTTTATAAGCTAACTGCCGATTTTTTTCTTTCTTTCTTCTTTTTCTTCTTTTTCTTTTTAACATTTCTTTCTTTCTTTCTTTCTACTGTGTATTACACGTGACTATTTTTTTCCAAATTGCGTTCTTTGTATAAATTTGAAAACTTTTCTGTTTTTAATTAAAGTTCTGCTACCGATTGATGATGATTGTATTTTAAACAATCGAAATATTTTGGTAGAACTTTTCAACATGTGTTTTTGAGTTTATTTTTGCGAGTTGTTGATTAGCTTATCCTTTATTCCATTTTTATTTTTACATTTTGTCTGAAACATTGTTTCTTTTATTCCTCATATATATATATATATATATATATATATATATATATATATATATATATATATATAATACGTACATAAAAGTAATATATATATATATATAATACGTACATAAAAGTAATATATATATATATATAATACGTACATAAAAGTAATATATATATATAATACGTACATAAAAGTAATATATATATATAATACGTACATAAAAGTAATATATATATATATATATAATACGTACATAAAAGTAATATATATATATATTATACGTACATAAAACTATATATATATATATATATATATATATATATATATATATATATATATATTATACGTACATAAATATATATATATATATATTATACGTACATAAATATATATATATATTATACGTACATAAATATATATATATATATATATATATATATTATACGTACATAAATATATATATATATATATTATACGTACATAAATATATATATATATATATATATATATATATATATATATATATATATATATATATATATATATAATGGTAATAATCCAGGTGAAAAATATCCACAGGGTGGTAATCCAGAGAATTTTAACCGGGTTTATAAAAAGTGCTCAATATCAGAATAGAGCTTTATATATGATAATTTTATTTACACAGACATGTACAAAATCTGCGACACTGGCATGTCGATGTTATCGATCAACAGTTACTATAAACTGAGATCTCATCAGGCAGAGTTAGAATCCGATCTTAACCTCAGATCATATTTGGAGAGAATGAAGTGGAGGGATAGAGAAAGAGAAGAAGAAGAAAAGAAATTTAACATTTCAAAAATTAAGGCCGTTAAAAAATTAAAATTAAAAATTAAAAAATCTAAAAACCAAAAAATCTAAAATCTAAAATCTGAAACAAAACAGGGCAAATAAATAAATAAATAAATAAAAATATAAGGTGGAAAGAGGAACAAATAATGAGGGGAGAGGTGGTGGGGAGGTAGACACATAAAGGAAAAGAAGGAGAAAGAGAGGGCGTCTGTTGATTCAGATCGACAGGGAAGGAGGGGGTAGACATGCACGAATCAAGTGTAAAAAAAACAGTCGAGTTTACAAATGTATTTTTTCAAGTGAACTGTAATATTGTGTATATGTGCGTATGCGTGCGGGCAGACCGGTCAGATGCGTCTGATTGTTGTGGTGGTGGGGCGGTGATCAAATGTGTCGCGATTCTGGATTTAAATTGTCTTTATAATTTGTCTAGAGTTTATTTGCTTACTGTGAATAAATACATATATTCGTTAAATATAACAGGATTAGTAATAATAATAATAATAATAATAATAATAATAATAGATACCCCTAATAATTGAGGTGAAATAATGAAAATAATAAATGAATGATAGTAAAAATACTAAAAAATATATAACTAAAGAATAACTAGAAAATGCCGGCGTAATTAATTATTAATAATAATAATAATAATAATAATAATAATAATAATAATAATAATAATAATAATAATAATAATAATAATAATAATAATAATAATAATGGTAATAATAATAAAAATAGTAATAATAATAACAACGACAACGATATTGCTGGTCAATAATATTTAAGAATTTTTAAAAATAATAGTTTAGGAAAGAAATAGAATAATTAAGAAACCAAACTCGGTAAAAGATTCTTAGACTTAATTAATCTACACTTCCCTCCCAACAATATACTGCATAAAATTTTTAATAAAAACACCCTCAAATTAAGCTATAGCTGTGGTGAAATATTTTTATTTTTTTTAGACGTTTATCAAATTAACAAAGAAATAAGTTTCTTTATTCTTGTTTTTTGATAAAAAAAAAAAAAAAAAATGACTCAATACTGGTCACCCCTGAAGAAGGAATTTTATTCCGTAATCGATAGGATTAATGTAAGAAACAAAAAAAAATTAATCTTGTATTGCTAATTTGGCTTATATTTCAATTTTATTAACTTTCCATGCAATACTTTAAAACTTGAACGATAAACACACACATTACTCGACAGCGTGCCAACGCATCTCTCGTTCGACACCGGTTTTGAATCCTACCCGCCATTTCATAACAGCAAGGCGATGACGTCGTACCATCAAAGACGTTTATCAAATTAACAAAGAAATAAGTTTCTTTATTCTTGTTTTTTGATAAAAAATAAATAAAAAAATTAAAAAAATATGACTCAATACTGGTCACCCCTGAAGAAGGAATTTTATTCCGTAATCGATAGGATTAATGTAAGAAAAAAAAAAAAATTAATCTTGTATTGCTAATTTGGCGTATATTTCAATTGTATATATATATATATATATATATATATATATATATATATATATATATATTATACGTACATAAAAATATATATATTATACGTGCATAAAAATATATATATTATACGTACATAAAAATATATATATTATACGTACATAAATATATATATATATATATATTATACGTACATAAATATATATATATATATATTATACGTACATAAATATATATATATATATATATTATACGTACATAAATATATATATATATATATATTATACGTACATGAAAGTATATATATATATATATTATACGTACATGAAAGTATATATATATATATATTATACGTACATAAAAGTATATACATATACATAAAAGTATATACATACATATATATATATATATATATATATATATATATATATATATATATATATATATTATACGTACATAAAAGTATATACATATATATATATATATATATATATATATATATATATTATACGTACATAAAAGTATATACATATATATATATATATATATATATATATATATATATATATATATATTATACGTGCATAAAAGTATATATATATATATATATTATACGTACATATATATATATATTATACGTACATATATATATATATATATATATATATATATATATATATATACGTATAATATATATATATATATGTATAATATATATATATGTACGTATAATATATATATATATATATATACGTATAATATATATATATATATATATATTATACGTACATATATATATATTATACGTATATATATATATATATTATACGTATATATATATATATATTATACGTATATATATATTATACGTATATATATATTATACGTATATATATATTATACGTATATATATATTATACGTATATATATATATTATACGTATATATATATATTATACGTACATATATATATATATATATATATATATATATATATATATATATATATATATATATTATACGTATATATATATATATATTATACGTATATATATATATATATTATACGTATATATATATATATATTATACGTATATATATATATATTATACGTATATATATATATTATACGTATATATATATATATTATACGTATATATATATATATATATTATACGTATATATATATATATTATACGTATATATATATATATTATACGTATATATATATATATTATACGTATATATATATATATATATATATATATATATATATTATACGTATATATATATATATATATATATATATTACGTATATATATATTATACGTACATATATATTATACGTACATATATATACATATATATATATTATACGTACAAAAAAGTAATATATATATATATATTATACGTACATAAAAGTAATATATATATATATAATATACGTACATAAAAGTAATATATATATATATATATATATATATATATATATATATATATATAATATTTATAAATAAATATTAAATTATTTATACCTACAGACGCTAGCGTTTAAACTTATTGCTCTCATCAGTGCAGGGAAGTAACAATTTCAGACGGTCGGGAGGCGCGAACCCGGTACACAGAGTCAGCCATATCCACTCGGCCCACAGAAACTGTCACGTAATTTAGGGAAATTAAGATCTATATGTACCTAGAAGCGGGCACAGATAGAAGACTAGTCGAGAGTGTTCGACGAACATATTCGGAACTTGGCATTAGAGCTTTTTGACAGTCTATTTTTAACTTCCCCGAGAGTGCTCAACTTTGCGTAATTTTTGGTGTGTAGTCTTCTTTTCAGCTATCACGTAAGTACATAGCCAAGTTTATACATTTCTTTAACTATTTTTTTAAAGAGAGGCCTTACATGTCATAGTGAAACAGCAGAAGCACCAAAAATTTTGTTTGGTAGCAATGCCGAACCCTATTTCACTCTAAATAATTTACGAAACTCAGTAGGAATTTTAGCATTAGTCTTAATGATTTCTCGTGCATTATTTTCAATTGTGTGTGTCTTTCAACTTTCTCTTTTTATCAGCTGTATTTGTTTGTTTTCGGTGGTGTTTTATTTTTGTTTTGGTTTTTGGAGGTGTTTTTTTTGTGAAAATAATTGTCCAACTGGTTGAGTTAATAAAAACAAAAACAACACCAGCAACAAAAGTAAACAGTAAATTTATACATAAAAACCCTATGCTAATCGCCCACCCCAATTACGGACGATTATAAATACTCTGAAAAAAAAAAAAAAAAAAAAACTGTCGACAAAAAAAGTCACGAACAAAAAAAAATTCATTTAAAATGAGGGATTAATTTCGCATATAAATTTAACGTAAAATGATCAACCATTTCTGGGCCAGAAGTTTCTAACCGGATAGCGTTGTAAAGGCATATAACCAAGAAGGTAAATAGGAATATTGAACGCATGCGCAATAAAAAATTAAAAAAACAAACTCTAACGCTTACGCATAACTAATTTCTAAATAGAAAGGTCCACTATAAGAAATTAAAAAAAACAAAACTTGTCGGGAAAAATAATTATTACATTTCTCCCTTAACCCTACCACTGACCATAAGTCCAGTGGCAACAGCTCCCAATAACTTAAACTAAAACCAGAAAATGGTTGCATGTCGTTAAAACGCTATCTGGTCGGAAAGTAGATGATTATTTTATATTAAATTTATATGCTAAACTAAAGTCTAACTTGTTAATTTTTCGATTCTTTTATTTTTACCGCCAAGTTTTTTTAGGTTGTGTTAGAAATCACAGTATCGGCAATTCGCACTTGCTGACCCTTCCTTGTTAGAAATCACGGTGCCAACAATCGCACTTGCCGAACCCTCCTTCAGAAGGAAGGAAAATTGACATTGACCGTAAACTTCGGCGCTGCTAAGTCGGGAGCGAAGCTTCTTTTGCGCGCCCTTTTCCGCCGTGCGGGTTCTTTTCGAATCTGATAGCAGTTGAGATTTTGCGAGGCAACAGTGAACCTCGTGTACCTACTCCATGTATTTTACAAGTTTCTAGTGTTGTGTTTGCGAGGAATTAATCACGCACCAACTCTAACAAAAAAAAAGGACTTAACGACCGAGCAATTAAAGTAACCTCGTGTCAATAATTTATCCCTAATTGATGATCAACTAAAAGGCTGATTACGCAGTTCGTACCGTTTCTGCAACACAAGAAAAGCCATTCCCCTTTTGAAGTTCTCCCGGAATCAAGGTAAGTGTGGTTGTTGGCGTTACGAATCGTGATTTTTGGCCATCTTCTATTTGAGGAGAAATTCTCACAGTTGTTTACACGTAATCGCCCCCACCCCCGTATAATTTCATTTTTCTTTTTGGATGAACTAACATAGGGTCCTAATATACAGCAAAAAAAAAGGGGGGGGGGGTTAATTCGATTGGAAGAAAGTTTTAGTTTTTACCGATACGATTTTTTACGATTGATTTACGGTTCGGGTTCTCCGGTTCTGCATTGAATATATCGGTGCTTATTTATACTAACGCTCAAGTGAAATATGGCAGTTCTGAGTTGAAAATAAAATAACAGGAAAACTTATGAAATTACTTACTTATCAATTAAAAATATTAGTGTACATCAAAATTACGGAAAATACGCAAGTCTATAAGCCAGCGTGTAGTCTTTATTTTAGAAGAAAAGATATAATATTCTACGACACGCTGGATTGGCGCGAATTTCGTTCGGAGTTTGTGGACTCCGAATAGTAAATTAATTTGATTTTTTTATTAAAATTCCACTCGTTTACTTTCCGTAATTTTTGGGGTACACTCATATTTTTTCACTGATATAAGTAAGTATAAGCTTTCCTGTTATTTAATTTTGAACTGCCATATTTCACTTGAGCGTCAATATAAATAAGCTCCAAATTTTCTTTTCATTCTTCCGAATGGCATCAATTACGAACCAAATATTCAGATGAATTTTTTTTTAGTGTTGAAACATTTTACGTTTTCAATTGTTATCCGTAAGTTTGACGTAAACGGCAAGTTAATTCCTATTTCAGTCATCGAAATTATTTAGAGTGAAATGCGTTTAGACATTACTCTCAAATAACTTGTAAAAAGAAAGATTAAAGTCACTGAGTTATAGCAAGTTTCATCGTACACGTGAAACGCCGAAATGAAAACTCGAACGAAAAAATTTACTCGCTGTTTTGTTCATAAACAAATCGAGAACGAGGCTAATAACCCAAGTCGACCATTTTCTAGCGAAAGGACAGGGTTATTGGTCTTTCGGCTAGGAGCAAAGTGTAGTTTCTGTCTCAATACTACACTTTATCTTTTCCGTTCTCGGTTATTCAAGGAGAAATCTTTCTAGACCGAGGAAATTTAAATTTTTGTCTCAATCCAGAGTGTCCCTTTTTGGAATCTGGATCTTCACCATATTAAAAACCGACCTTTTGTTTAACTCTGGCCTCGTGGCAAGTAATTATGGACAGGATTATGAAATTGAGTTATCGTTCTTGTTAGCATTAAAGTTTATAAAGATGTCGACTATATTTTTTCAGATTACTTTTCATTTCAATGTTTTACGTGTTTTTATTTTACTAAAAAATAGTTCAAGTAAAAATAAGTTGTTTGAAAATAATGTGAAAACCATGACAACACTCATTTCACTCTAAATAATTTAGGTGACTCAAATAAGAATTAACCAAAGACAAAGTTACTGCCATATCCGCCTCCCCCCCAATAAAAATGATGTATCGGTAAAGTAAAATTTACTTTCAAATACAAGGTATTATTTACTCCTCTCCAGGAGTTAGGCACAAGGCCAGTTTTATCCTACTCCCACAAGTAAGATGTGACCCAAGGTCGGGTCGGAAAGTGGGGGTTGAAAAGCCAGCGCCCGAGAGGTGAGCACTCTGACCATTAAAAATTGCCTGGGCAGCCCCGTCGGCATTCCCCGGTAGGGGCGCCTCAAGCAGTAAGCAATTAACTTACTCCTCCCCAAAGAGGGGAGGCAAAGCCTGGGAGGGTGGACCTCCTAGAACTGCACAGGACAATCCCATAGACCGGCGTAAATCAAGCCCCGAAGGACAAGACAATAAGGTATTATTTACTCCTCTCCAGGAGTTAGGCACAAGGCCAGTTTTATCCTACTCCCACAAGTAAGATGTGACCCAAGGTCGGGTCGGAAAGTGGGGGTTGAAAAGCCAGCGCCCGAGAGGTGAGCACTCTGACCATCAAAAATTGCCTGGGCAGCCCCGTCGGCATTCCCCGGTAGGGGCGCCTCAAGCAGTAAGCAATTAACTTACTCCTCCCCAAAGAGGGGAGGCAAAGCCTGGGAGGGTGGACCTCCTAGAACTGCACAGGACAATCCCATAGACCGGCGTAAATCAAGCCCCGAAGGACAAGACAATAAGGTGTGTTATAATCAACAGGTGCGAAAGATGTATTGATTGAAACACAAAACCAAACGGGACGTTTTGTTATTTGCATCTCCAAGGACTGAACGATTGGATCCAGACGGACAGCTGAAGATTTATTCCGAAAAAAAAAGAATCTTCCTTTATTGATTACTAGCGGGGCTACCCGGCGTTGCTCGGGGTCATAAAAACATAATTGAAGAAAAATTGCGTGTGTAACATCTTTATATTAAAACTTCTATTTCTCTCCTTCTCTCTCTATAGCTGTCTCTTTATCTTTCTACTTTTCTCTACACTGGTCGCTATTTTAAATTTTGCCTTTTGCGTAAGCTGTTTCTTCCCCACCATTTCATCCTACGTTTCACAGGGCAATAGTATGACTTATTTCTATAAAAAGTACCACCACTGTCTGCGCCTTCTATATAGGTACTTATAACCGCCCCGGTGTTCATACTATATATTTTGAATCCCCTCATGATATCCTTCATCATTTTAACTCCCCTCGTTGTATTCATCATTTTCGATCCCCTCATACTATTAATCATTTTCAATCCCCTCACAATATTCTTCATCATTTTCAATCTCCTCATACTATTAATCAATTTCAATCCCCTCATAATATTCTTCATCATTTTCAATCCTCTCGTAATATTCCTCATCATTTTCAATCCGCTCATGATATTCTTAATAATTTTCAATCCTCTCATGATATTCTTCATTTTTTCAATCCTCTCATGAAATTCTTCATTATTTTCAATCCCCTCATGATATTCTTCATCATTTTCAATCCCCTCATGATATTCTTTATCATTTTCAATCCTCTCATGGTATATTTCATCATTTTCGATCCCCTCATGATATTCTTCTCATTTTCAATCCCCTCATGATATTATTCATCATTTTCAATCCTCTCATGGTATTCTTCATCATTTCCAATCCTGTCAGTCTATTCTTCATAATTTTCAATCCTCTCATGACATTCTTCATCATTTTCAATCCTCTCATGACATTCTTCATCATTTTCAATCCCCTCATGATAGTCTTCATCATTTTCAATCCTCTCATGATAGTTTACATCATTTTTAATCCTCTCATGATAGTCTTCATCATTTTTAATCCTCTCATGATAGTTTACATCATTTTTAATCTTCTCATGATAGTCTTCATCATTTTCAAACCTCTCATGATAGTCTTCATCATTTTCAATCCTCTCATGATATTCTTCATCATTTTCAATCCCATCATGATATTATTCATCATTTTAAATCCCCTCATGGTATTCTTCATAATTTCCAATCCTGTCAGTCTATTCTTCATCATTTTCAATTCTCTCATGACATTCTTCATCATTTTCAATCCCCTTATGATAGTATCCAAACCATATCACTACAGTAGCTCTATCTAGGATATTGAGCACTTTTCTCCCGGACAACGCCGAGTACTTTGAAAATCGAGGAGGCTTCATGAGCACTCCTTAAATCCCTTAGATATCCTCTCTCCTTCTGATCTGTGAAATAGTCCAAAGGGGAACGAAGATGGCGTTAAAATATTTTCCAAACCTATCACTACAGTAGCTCTATCTAGGACATTGAGCACTTTTTTCCCGGACAACGCCGAGTACTTTGAAAATCGAGGAGGCTTCATGAGCACTCCTGAAATCACTTAGGTATCCACTCTCCTTCTGATCTGCGAAATAGTCCAAAGTGGAACGAAGATAGCGTTAAAATATTTTCCAAACCTATCACTACAGTAGCTCTATCTAGGACATTGAGAACTTTTCTCCCGGACAACGCCGAGTACTTTGATAATCAAGGAGGCCTCCTGGGGACTACTGAAATCACTTAGGTATCCTCTCTCCTTCTGATCTGCGAAATAGTCCAAAGGGGAACGAAGATGGCGTTAAAATATTTTCCAAACCTATCACTACAGTAGCTCTATCTAGGATATTGAGCACTTTTCTCCCGGACAACGCCGAGTACTTTGAAAATCGAGGAGGCTTCATGAGCACTCCTTGAATCCCTTAGGTATCCTCTCTCCTTCTGATCTGCGAAATAGTCCAAAGGGGAACGAAGATTGCGTTAAAATATTTTCCAAACCTATCACTACAGTAGCTCTATCTAGGAAATTGAGCACTTTTCTCCCGGACAACGCCGAGAACTTTGATAATCAAGGAGGCCTCCTGGGGACTACTGAAATCACTTAGGTATCCTCTCTTCTTCTGATCTGCGAAATAGTCCAAAGGGGAACGAAGATGGCGTTAAAATATTTTCCAAACCTATCACTACAGTAGCTCTATCTAGGATATTGAGCACTTTTCTCCCGGACAACGCCGAGTATTTCAAAATCAAAGAGGCCTCCTGAGCACTACTGAAATAACTCTTATCGATTACCCCATCCTTTTCAGCGTAGATGCTGTTAAAATATTATCCAAACCTATCACTACAGTAGCTCTATCTAGGACATTGAGCAGTTTTTTCCCGGACAACGCCGAGTACTTTGAAAATCAAAGAGGCCTCCTGGGGACTACTGAAATCAGGTATCCTCCTTCCTTTTCATCTGCAAAATTGTCCAAAGGGGAACGAAGATGGCGTTAAAATATGTTCTAAACCTATCACTACAGTAGCTCTATCTAGGACATTGAGCACTTTTCTCCAGGACAACGCCGAGTACTTTGAAAATCCAGAAGGCTTTATGAGCACATGTGAAATCCTTTAGGTATACTCTCTCCTTCTGATCTGCGAAATAGTCCAAAGGGGAACGAAGATGGCGTTAAAATATTTTCCAAACCTATCACTACAGTAGCTCTATCTAGGACATTGAGCACTTTTCTCCCGGGCAACGCCGAGTACTTTGATAATCAAAGAGACTTCCTGGGGACTACTGAAATCAGGTATCCTCCTTCCTTTTCATCTGCAAAATTGTCCAAAGGGGAACGAAGATGGCGTTAAAATATTTTCTAAACCTATCACTACAGTAGCTCTATCTAGGACATTGAGCACTTTTCTCCCGGACAACGCCGAGTACTTTGATAATCAAGGAGGCCTCCTGGGTACTACTGAAATAACTTAGGTATCCTCTCTCCTTCTGATCTGCGAAATAGTCCAAAGGGGAACGAAGATGGCGTTAAAATATATTCCAAACCTATCACTACAGTAGCTCTATCTAGGATATTGAGCACTTTTCTCCCGGACAACGCCGAGTATTTCAAAATCAAAGAGGCCTCCTGAGCACTACTGAAATAACTCTTATCGATTCCCCATCCTTTTCAGCGTAGATGCTTTTAAAATATTATCCAAACCTATCACTACAGTAGCTCTATCTAGGACATTGAGCACTTTTTTCCCGGACAACGCCGAGTACTTTGAAAATCAAAGAGGCCTCCTGGGGACTACTGAAATCAGTTAGGTATCCTCCCTCCTTTTCAGCTGCAAAATTGTCCAAAGGGGAACGAAGATGGCGTTAAAATATTTTCTAAACCTATCACTACAGTAGCTCTATCTAGTATATTGAGCACTTTTCTCCCGGACAACGCCGAGTACTTTGAAAATCGAGGAGGCTTTATGAGCACTCCTGAAATCCCTTAGGTATCCTCTCTCCTTCTGATCTGCGAAATAGTCCAAAGGGGAACGAAGATGGCGTTAAAATATTTTCCAAACCTATCACTACAGTAGCTCTATCTAGGACATTGAGCACTTTTCTCCCGGACAACGCCGAGTACTTTGATAATCAAGGAGGCCTCCTGGGGACTACTGAAATCACTTCGGTATCCTCTCTCTTTCTGATCTGCGAAATAATCCAAAGGGGAACGAAGATGGCGTTAAAATATTTTCCAAACCTATCATTACAGTAGCTCTATCTAGGATATTGAGCACTTTTCTCCCGGACAACGCCGAGTATTTCAAAATCAAAGAGGCCTCCTGGGCACTACTGAAATAACTCTTATCGATTACCCAATCCTTTTCAGCGTAGATACTGTTAAAATATTATCCAAACCTATCACCACAGTAGCTCTATCTAGGACATTGAGCACTTTTTTCCCGGACAACGCCGAGTACTTTGAAAATCAAAGAGGCCTCCTGGGGACTACTGAAATCAGTTAGGTATCCTCCCTCCTTTTCAGCTGCAAAATTGTCCAAAGGGGAACGAAGATGGCGTTAAAATATTTTCTAAACCTATCACTACAGTAGCTCTATCTAGGACATTGAGCACTTTTCTCCCGGACAACGCCGAGTACTGTGATAATCAAGGAGGCCTCATGGGGACTACTTAAAACACTTCGGTATCCTCTCTCCTTCTGATCTGCGAAATAGTCCAAAGGTGAACGAAGATGGCGTTAAAATATTTTCTAAACCTATCACTACAGTAGCTCTATCTATGATATTGAGCACATTTCTCCCGGACAACGCCGAGTACTTTGAAAATCGAGGAGGCTTCATGAGCACTACTGAAATTCCTTAGGTATCCTTTCTTCTTCTGATCTGCCAAATAGTCCTGAGGCGCTCATACCGGCGAATGCCGACATTCCCCCTCCCCAGATTTCGCCTGAGCCGCTCATACCGACGAATGCCTACATTCCCCCTCCCCGGATTTCGCCTGAGGCGCTCACACTTCAACACTGTTTAAAAAAGGAGTAGATAATGGATGGGATGAGGGCATCATGACAACGGAACCGATACGACCCTACCTCAATACTTCTCAAAAAAGGAGGAGATAATGCATGGGATTATGGCATCATGACAACGGAACCGATACGACCCTACCTCAATACTTCTCAAAAAAGGAGGAGATAATGCATGGGATTATGGCATCATGACAACAGAACCGATACGACCCTACCTCAACACTTCTCAAAAAAGGAGGAGATAATGCATGGGAATAGTGCATCATGACAACGGAACCGATACGACCCTACCTCAACACTTCTCAAAAAAGGAGGAGATAATGCATGGGATGAGTGCATCATGACAACGGAACCGATACGACCCTACCTCAACACTTCTCAAAAAAGGAGGAGGTAATTCATGGGATGAGCACATCATGACAACGGAACCGATACTATTCTACATCTACCCTTCTCAAAAAAGGAGGAGGTAATGCATGGGATCAGTGCATCATGACAACGGAACCGATACTACCCTACCTCTACACTTCTCAAAAAAGGAGGAGGTAATGCTCACACCGGCGAATACCGTAATCCCCCCCCCCCCACAATTTGGCCTGAAAGGAGGAGGTAATTCCTATCATGATAACAGAACGGCCACAGGGAGGAAGGGGGGGGGGAATATTAGCGTCTATTAATAATTAAGAAAGAAAGTGTGAGAGGGAAAAATGACAGAAATGAAAACTGCCACTCTCTGACGTCATGATGACCTGATATAACCGGACACAATTTAGGGCAAGACCGGGTACATCCGGCAAGGGATTATGGGACAGGTGCGGATGTGATTGAGCAACCCTTGTTTCACTACACACTCTTAACGTAGGATTCCTATGTTGTTATTGATGCATCCGGACAGAAGTTATTGGATGATCTGATAGAACCGGACACAATTTAGGGCAAGACCGGGTACATCCGGCAAGGGATTATGGGATGTTTACAATGACTCTGCATTTTTATCGGATTAGTACATAAATACATTAGATTATTTCGAATTTAGTACATAATAACGTTGAAAAAGTCGTGAAAAATACGAAAAAACTGCTACCTTTTGTCGGAAAGTGGTCCGGTTGACTGTCAGTGAGTGAATCGTTATTTGCGATTTTGAGATATTATGATCCCAGGATATGTACGGTGCTGAAGATATACACTTTTTGACATGTCGCCGCTTAGTTTTTGAGGAGAAGCTTCACATACAGACATACATACATACAGACAACTGCCCTTTATATAAGAGATGCCTGCTGTGAATTATTATAAATATTGTAACACTAAACCCAAACCATTAAAACCGACCATCAAAATATATTTAAATAATTTCGTTTGTTTCAAATTGACAAAAAAACAAAACAAAAACAAAAAACAAACAAATAACCAAACAAATAAACAAACAAAAAACATGTAGGCTGTAATGTGAATGTAATTTTCTACTTGCATTATGCCACAAGGGAAGTAACCACTGATTCTAATAATAAAATGTAAAAAAGAAAGTGAAGGGGCGTGGGTTATTTCCCTTGTGTTATAATACGAACACTTATTTTTCCTCTATCTTGCCAGATATACACATCGGCCTTATCTTTGTTTATATAAAATTAGTTATGTGTATATATTTATATATTTATATGTACAGAATTCACTCCAAAACTAATTAGCCGATCATTATGAATTTTGGAACAGCTGTTAGGCGTAAGCAGTCGTAATGTAGGCTATTTTTTTTTTTTAACATAGTTCACCACAAACAAGGCACATCACCACTGTAGACGTAAGGGGCTACTGAAAAAAAGAGTGAAAGTTTTTTTGGGGGGTGAGGGGGGGGGGGGGGCAACCTAAATTGGGAGCTGCGCAGCGATACGTCTGTTTACATTAGTTTTAAATTTCTGCATGGCAGTACCGTCAGGAAAACAGGGAGCAGGGAGGGAGTTCCAGAGTCTAGCAGCACGAGGAAAGAAGCTTTTGGAGTAGAAAGCTCTTCGGCATCTGGGGACCTCCACAGTGAATGGATGGGATTTGGTAGATTGTCGGGTTGGTCTAGTGAATTTACGTCATGGGGGCACCAGAGCAGAAAATTCATCAGAGCACAATCCATTGAAGTACTTGTAAAACAGGCACAAGGAAGCAACATTGCAGCGATGGGACAGGGGCTGGAGTTTGGTCGATAGTGAGGGACCTATTAAGTTGGTGACTCTTTTTTGGACCTTGTCTAAGAAAGAGAGACTAGTGGATGATGCCCCAGCCCAGATGTGGCAACAATACTACATGTATGGGTGGATGGTAGCTTTGTAGAGATATAGGATAATGTGAGAAGTTTACTAGCACGGTAGAGGGAGCCCACCTTCTTTGCAGCAGCCCTGGCAATGTCTTCAATGTATTTATTCCAATTCATGTTATCTGTGAAAGTTAGGCCAAGGAGTTTGAATGATGAACTCTCAGGTAGGGTGTTATTTGCCATGACAATCGGTGGTTGAAGAGGTTTCTTGTAGTTATTGAAGGAAAGTAGCTTTGTCTTTGCGGCATTAAAAGTTACCATCCATTTTTTACCCCAATCCACTACGTCGGTTTTGCCCATATGATGAGAGTAGAGCATGGTGTCATCAGCAAATATTCCTATCTCAGTCTGAATGACATCAGGGAGGTCATTTATGAAAATCAGGAACAGTAGAGGTCCAAGGATGGATCCCTGAGGTACACCAGCATTTATGTCATGTTGCTTAGATGAACGGTCATCAAGGACAACTTGGATCTTTCTTTTTGTTAGGAAAGATTTAATCTTATTAAATATTTGTCCAGGCAGAAAACATTGTCGAAAATAAAAATTAAACAGCGTAATCAAAACGACAATAGATACCAAAAACTCATCGAAAAACTCGTTACCATGGACCAAAATCGTTTTTAAAAAAAACTAAAAAAATGTTTTTGACCACAAACGACAAAACACCTAAAACCACTTAATCAAATAACGAAAACTCACCTAAAGAACAAATTGTAAGTGAAACACTACCAACACAAACTCCCAAAACCCATAAAACTGAAAACAAAGAACAAATGCAGCTAAACAATCTAGAAAACATGAATCACAACAAACAACAGATTTAAAATTCTTGAAGTAATAGAAGATGAAATTGTCACTCCTGAGGCAAGTAGGCAGGCCATCAGCATGACCAAACCAATTAAAGATAAAAACCCAAACCAACATTACAAGCAAGGTCGAGGTCCACATCCAGATCTGCACCATCCAGGCTGGAAACACCATTGCGATCTAGCTACAGATCGAAATCTAAAACTAGAACCAGATCTGGACCAGGATCGAATGAAAGGAAAAAAGCATCGAGCCCTCAACCAGAAACACAAAACTGGGCCAAAAGCAGAACCATATCTCCCTCTGGAATGGAGATGGAAGAAGAGGAGTAAGAAAAAGACCACAATCAGCTCCCCCACAATTTATATGGATTTTAATTGGAGTGTATATGATGAACAATTACCCAATCTTCATTAAAACAAACTACCCCACATCTGAAAACAAAACAGCAAAATGGCAGCTGAAAAGAGCCGACTGGCCAACATTTCGAACTCTCTGTGAAACTCACATAAATGATGGACTGCTGGAGGAGCCAGACCCATCAACGGCCTTCACCCAGAGATTGCTCCAAATAGCAGAAAAAACTATCCCTAAAATTACCCCAAAAAACAGCAAACACAAACCATGGTTTACCAAAGAGTGTAAATAAACAGTTAAAAAACGAAAAAGCACTGAAAAAATTCAAACTAAACCCGATTATGACTAACCTACAAATCTACCACCAAGCTTGGGCAAAAGCACGACAAACAACCAAAAGAGCCAAACAAGAAACATGGCAAGACTATGTATCCAAACTGAATAATAAAACATCGACCAAAAAAGTATGGGACATGGTTAGAAAAATTAATGGAAAACAAACCCAATTCCCTGCCACATACCTAAAAGAAACAAATGACGAAAAATGCACCAACAAAAAAGACATATCAAACCAATTTGCTGAAGAATTCAGTAAAAGCTCCTCACTTCAACATCACAACTCTTCTTTCCAAGACTTTAAAAAGGAAAAAGAAAAACTTAACTTCATCTCAAACAATTCAAAATATCTGAACTCAAAAGAGCCCTAAACAAAAGAAAGGACACTGCTACCGGACCAAACGAAATCCACTAGTAATTCCTAAAACAGCTCCCAGAAACCTCACTAAACACTCTACTGAACATACTCACCAACATTTGGCACACGGGACACTTCCCCAACCTCTGGCGAGAATCCACAATCATACCAATTCCAAAACCAGACAAAGGTCTCTCAAATCCAACAAATTACTGACCTATCTCACTAACCAGCTGCATCTGTAAATCCATGGAGAGGTTAGTGAATGACCGCCTCATATGGATCTTAGAAAAAAATAAAATACTCGACAAACATCAATGTGGATACAGGCAAAAATGAAACACCATTGCTCAACTGGTTAAAATAGAAACAGGGAAGGAGTTCCACAGGCTGATAGCTCGAGGAAAGAAGCTATTGGAGTAGAAGGCTTTCTGGCATCTGGGGACCTCCACATTGAATGGATGGGATTTAGCTAATTGTCGGGTTGGTTGAGTGTATTTACGTTGGAGGGGCACCAGAGCAGCAAGTTCATCGGAGCACATTCCATTGAAGTACTTGTAAAACAAACACAAGAGTGCAACATTGAGGTGATGGGACAGGGGCTGGAGCTTGGTGGATAATAAGGGACCTATTAGATTACAGACTCTTTTTTAGACTTGTCTAAGAGGGAGAGACTAGTGGATGGTGCATCAGCCCAGATGTGACAACAATACTCCATGTATGGGCAAATGATGGCTTTGTAAAGATATAGGATACTGTCAGGTGCGAGAAGTTTTCTAGCACAGTAGAGGGAGCCCACTTTCTTTGCAGCAGCCTTGGCAATGTCTTCTATGTATTTGTTGCAATTCATGTTGCCTGCAAATGTTAGGCCGAAGAGTTTGAAAGTTGGACTCTCAGGTAGGGTGTTATTTGCTATGGCAATCGGTGGTTGAAGAGTTTTCTTTTAGTTATAGAAGAAAAGGAGCTTTGTCTTAGCAGCATTAAATGTTAGCATCCATTTATAACCCAATTCCACTACAGACTGGAGGTCACTTTCTAAGGATTCAGCCATTGCCTCAGATATGTGTGCGCCCGTTTTACCCAGAGTAGAGCATGGTGCTGTCAGCAAATATACTCATTTCAGACACAATGTCATCAGGGAGATCGTTTATGAAAATCAGGAACAATAAAGGTCCAAGGATCGATTCCTGCATTAATATTATGTTGTTTGGATGAACGACCATCAAGGACAACTTGGATTTTTCTTTTGGTTAGGAAGGATCTAATTATATTAAATATTCGTCCAGTGATACCATATGAATTAATTAATTTTTATGAGAACACCTTTATACCAGACATTGTCAAAGGCTTTAGATATATCAAGCACTACCACCCTAGATTCGCCTGTCTTGTCCAGTGTATGGTATATGTGTTCAGAGATGATCGTTAGGATATCCACAGTAGACCGTGCTTGCCTAAATCCATACTGATGGCCAGAAAGAAATTTAGCATTAATGAGGTAACAGACTATCGCTAGATTCATTAAGGATTTAAAGATTTTAGCAGCGAGTGGGAGTAGACTGATGGGGCGATAATTCTGAGAATCAGTTCTATCTCCAGAATTCTTGAAAACTGGTACCACAGAGGCAATTTTCCAGATCAGGTTTTTATGATGTCCCTGACATGAGATGGGGTGATGGCCAGGTCATCAACTGCGGCTTCAGTCCGCAATGAAAAATTTGGGAGGGAGTGGTTTGTGGAGTCCTAAGTAAAGTTTAAGGCGAAACGCTGGGCAAGTAGTTCAGCCTTATCAGTTGCTGTGCAAACGACATTATTGTGGTTAGATAGCAGGGAGAATTGTTTATTGCTCATTGTTTACCACACTATTAAAATTTTTCCAGAAATCACGAGTTCCTAGTTTCTGTGACTGAATGTGTTTTTTGGTCATATCTGTATACCTTCTCTTTGCTTTACCTATTACACTCTTACAATGATTTCTTGATGCGATAAGTTTCTGTCTATTTGTAGTTGACTTATGGCGGTTGAATTGTTGGAATGCTTGCTGCTTCTGAGCAATAGCAGTTGCACAGTTCGAGGTGAACCACTGTGGAGAGTGGGGCTTACTGTAGACTTTTCACATGGAGAAATGTGCTTCAATGCCTGCCTTGACCCATTCAGTTACCTCATTTGCACACTGATGTGATCTGTGATTGATTCCCAATCAGCACGCTTGTAGTATCTCGTCGTTTTGAGCAGTGGCTCATCAGCTTTGGGATGAGATTTTAGGGTGATATCAATCATTACAGCAAGGTGATCACCGTTCCTGAGCGGGCTATCGGCATTCGTTGCACAAGCCTCAGGTAGTAAGATCAAGAACAGGTCGAGAAGTGAGGCTTGCTGGTGCACACAATCAGGGAATCAGGTCAGGAAAGTTACAGTCTGTGAGAGAGAGTGCGCTATGGAGAAATGGTTACCTGCTGCGTCTTTATAGCTGGAGAATCCAAGCCAGTCATGCTGATGTACATTAAAATCCCAAATACATATATTTGGGCACTCGAGTCGAGTGAGAGTGCTCTATCTATGCTTTCAGAGACAAAGTTAAGCAGGGTACAGTCTTGAGCTGAAGGAGAATTGTATAAGAAATATAAGTAACTAATGCTGTGCTGTAAGGTTAATCTAAAGCACATGTAGTATCTTATTCTAGCCTATGTTCTCTAGTCAAGGGGAAGGTGTTCCGAACATAAACTCCTAGCTTGTGCATATGTTTGTCAGAGTCTTTACAGTAGAGTGGGGGGTATTCAATCATGTCAAAATGGTGTGAAGAGATTGAGGATTGTAGGTTTGTTTCACTTAGTACTAGAATATCTGGGGAGTTTACTAGGAGAAAGGTTTCTACATCATTGATGTTGGTTCTAAGCCCCCGAATATTTGTGAATGCGAGCCTCAAGGGCGGAGGTGAAGATGTTTCTGGTGGGTGTCTGGTTTAGGTTTGTTTCTTTTCCTTTGTATTGTCATTTTGGTTTCATGCCAATATGCTCACACAACCAGACCATTAGTCGAGACTTGATCCATGAGGGTTGTGGCCTCAGGAAATCCCACCAGGGATTACTGTAGGGTCCCTTTCCATGCGCAACATGGCACCTACAGTTACCCACAATATTATACAACTGTTGGTGGAGCAGCCGTTCTTTAGCGCTACCTAAGAGTTTGGGTTCCTGCACTACCAGTCGGAAACAGCAGCCAGACAAGTTGTCTAACCTGTACCCTCAATCTGTCATAACAAGACGGACTCAGACTAGTCAAGTAAGACTTAGTGATAAAAATTTTTCCCCAAGTTGCCGAGATAGAGAGAGAGAGAGACGACATTCACTGTCCTAGTCAGGAAACAAGGCCAAGCACTGGGTGTCTTTGAGGTGTTCCTGCGCTAGTACCTCTGCGCTGGAAGAGTGCAAAGGCCGGGTGAGAGGCAGAGCCCATCTATTCCTTAAGCAATTTTAGGTTTGCAAACCGGATATTTTGTTTGAGATTCCAGCTCTAGGAAGGTTGTCGATCATAACTAATGGGGCCTCCTTCCCCCAACGGTTTGCTGCTAAGACGTAAGTTTTTATCTTTTGCATAAGCCTATGCTCTTTTCTTTAAACTGGAACAAAGGAATTTTTCTATGTTGTGTTAGGAGAAACTTAATGTTCCAGCACATCTCCCTAGCTATCATCCTAGGCAATGTCATGTCCATTATGATGTCATCCTGCAACGTTTAAATCTTGATGAAGAAAACAAAAAAACTTTGCCCGCATGTGGAGGCAAGTAAATAGGGACTTATTAAAATAAAACAAGAATAACCTGATCAATTGTCATAATGGGAAATCATGATGACAAAAAAGAGATGCACCTGGCGATTGTCAAAAGGTAAGATATTTATCGGATGACCAAAAGGTCATTTGAATAAAAATAACGCACTTAAAACGGGAAGAAGCAACAAAAGACCAGTCAAAAGAAAGAGATATGTTGGAAGGTGAAAGCTCATCTGATGAAGTACATACCAGGTGCAATTGAATCATACCAAGAAGAGATAGACAAATCTGTTGGATTGTCAAATGATGTAAACCCTGTTGCCGAATAAAACGCCCTGGCTACAGTGACAACACCATACCATGGGGCGTTGAGGTGACCACAAAATTGTTAAATAATAACAACCCAAAATTGATATCGGGAGTTTGATGACGATCAGGCCTTGGGGAAGAATCAATCATCAGATTCCCATGTGTGCATCTTAATCCTACCGACCATAACAATAAAGATACATCTTATATTTTCATGAGATCAATGTGTTGTCATTTTTATTAAGCACAGCAGCAATAACACACACTATTCTCTCAGGCTGGACGTGACTCAATTGTATTTTCAATGAATTTCTGCAGGAAATACAGTAGTCTGAAATACCATTTTATGATATTTGATATCTGGATAGTGTCTTAGTAGTGTCTGGTCAGCATTCCAGATGTTATCAGTCTGACTACATTAACAAAAATGACAATACGCATGTTCAACAAAACACCTACACAATAATTAGCCAATCAGTGTGTTAGGCGAGGCAGTAAACTCTTCTACAATGTTTGCTGTAATCATCTATAGATCTAAAACAATCGAACGATGAACCAAATTCTCACTAATGTGTCATGACTCCATATCAAAACATTCCTACATTTTTAACCAACAGATTCACACAGTTTTGATCTCAGCTTATGAGACGTTGCTACTTTGACCATCATTGGTGTCTGTTATCAGTCCAACTATATTAACTAAAATAACAATGCACATATAAAAACAAAACGCCTACGCAATAATTAGCCAATCGACATGTTAGGCGTGAAAGTACAACTCTTCTAGAATGTTGGATATGATCATCTATAAAATCTATGAGAATCGAACGGCTAACTAGATTACAGATTGCCACTGCTGCCTCATGACTCCACATCAAAACAATGCATGCATTTTCCACCAACAGATTCACACAGTTTTGATCTCAACTAGAATCTTTGTTGATGAAATACTACCTGCTATATTTGCCACGTTTGTAAAACTCTCAAGAAGACACCAAGCATCAGCATCGCACACATCAACCAGCCACATGGAAGGAACAGCAAAAAGAAACCCAGCATTACCCATTTGATCAAAAACCACTTGACATTTCACATGCAAACAAGTAGGCAATTCAGTCGCACAGCTAAACTGCTACATCTGATTAACTCACACATACATCTCAAACGTTTATGCTTATATAAAGCGAGCCTGAGAGACATTTAACGTGACTAGAAACTCTCATACTACTTCAATTACAACTCACATACATGCATTCAAACGTCCTCAAACATCCTTTTCTCAATAAATGTTATATTTTAATCACTGTATTTTCTTGATTTATTTGTTCACTTTGTCACTTGTATTTTGAACTTTTATTTGCTTCTCATGTAATTTACATGACTCATGAAAAAAATGGTGACCCCGACGTGATCAAATGATAAATTGATGCAGTGGTCACGAAGAATAACTAACACTATTCAATCACAAAATAGTGACAGAGAAAGAAAAAAAAAGTTTTGAACAAAATTTTTTTTTTCTTTCCACCTCACAGTCAACATGTCTGAAATAAAAGAACTGGAGGTTTGGATAAACAAATGATCAGGAAATTGTTACGCTTTTTTCTTTGCAAGGGATTCATTCCCGCCTGTGGAATACATTACTGCAGGACTACTTCCCTGCTGATTACAACTTGGTCATCTTCCAATCCAATGTCAACAAATTCTTTGGCATAAACCGCCCCATTCAATGTTAGTACTCCCATAGTGTTCCTCATCTTTCGGCCGACAATCATCCTGTCTCATTAACCCTTATCCTCGAGTAGCCCTTGGCCTTTATATGTGGTGACCAAATAGTAAAACAAAAGAATGAAATCACAATTATTATGTCACATTAGGGGACATCTAAACGGACAGGATATGGCTGAGTCAATATGCAGAGGTCTATGGTTAGACAATCTGCCTGCCTCAAGTCTTCAGATCTTTGCTTTCATGCTCCAAGACACCACACTAAACAAATTAGCAGATATTTGTACAAAATATGTGTATTGCTGGATAGTACTGCAAATATCGTAACACATAAGGGTAATGCAGAACCTAACATAACTATCGAATGCAGCCTGGCAGACTTACAAGAGCAGATTCGAGATATTGACAAAATACTCAAGCACAGTCTGAGAGAGTGACAAAATGCATAAAAAACGTGCGGTCAATAATACTGTTACCGCAGCCAGAGCAGAGATAAAGCCAAATCATACCAATGTTTTTACTACATGCAATTTGGTGAAAACACGTTAAACTATGCGATTACAACAAAAACTATGATTCGGGAAATAAAATAGTGACATCCTCCTCCACCTCCTCCTTCTCCTCCTCCTCATCATCATTATCGGCTTAGCATCTGTTTTACATATTGGCACGTGTTAGACGGCTTTTAGAAATTGACTTCCAAACTAACCTATCTCTGGCCAGATTTATCCCTCTTTCTCTCAAGTCTATCCTTACCACTTCCTCCCATGTTTTTCTTGGCCTACCTCTGCTAATTGACCCTGTACTTCAACTGTTCTAAATCTACTAAATCAAGAACTCTCATCCATTCTTTCAACATGGCCATGCAATCGAAACTTGTTCTTCACACATCTCCCTATACTGTCCAGATGTAAGCCTGTCTTTAAGACTCATATTACACATTCATCATATCGTTCTCATATAATTCTTCTCCAAATCAAAGCAAATGTAGGGAACCGATCCTTGAGGTGCACTGGTGCCTGTCACTGCTGGGTTGTTTCTCTCGGTTTTACTCGAAAAGGGTTAGAGAGTATCAAGATTTCCACACCGTTAACGTGTCCTATGCAGAATGAATATATTGGTTCTCTGGACATCTATATCCTTTCTTAATATATAGAGTAAAAAGTAATATTTGTAATGTTTTGTATAATGTTATGTTTACGGTTTGTTATATGTTGTCAACTGTAAATAAATGTGTAATTATATTTGGCCTTAATTTCCTTTATTATTCGTTCTGATGATAGTTATGTGTGGGATCTATACTAAATACAGACTGTGAGGTAAAATAACCTTATATCCCAACAATATATTTATATATCTAGACTTCATATTCTTTTCCATGTTTGATAGCAGCAGCTGCTGTTGTTGACTTTTGCCGAATGTAAAACTTTTTGATGACATTCAAGGTTTGTAAAAAATGGACGACACATTGAAAAGCTGGAGGATGGCGATTTCAGAATCATTTTACAGAATGCACAAACAAAAATGGAGAGAGATAGACGATCTAAGTAATTCAAAAATTTCACTTTTTGCATTACGTTTCATTTTATTACATATTACATGACAGTAAGTATAGTTTGGAATTAAGTGTAATTTTGTCACCTGCCACTGGTCGGCCATCTTTAATTGTCTCCCACGTTATCAGCGTCTGTTTGGAACGAAATAATTACAAGAAAGGTTTATGATTCAAATCGTTTTATTTCTACTGAGTTCGGAAACTACTGGCATGGACTAAGGTATTATTCATACATATTGTCGGGAAGCGATCCTCAAAATACATCGGTGCTATGACATCACTAAGTTATTTCCATTTGTTTATCCTAAAAGTGTTAGAGAGTAAATGGACTCCACCGACGTTGGACGTCTCTTTCCTATCTTAAAACGTTGAGTAAAAACTAATGCTTTTAATGTTTTGTATAATGTTACGTTTACAGTTTTTTATAGGTTGTCAATTGTACATACAGGTGTAATTGTACTTGGTCTTAGTTTTCTGTTACTCATGTTTATAACATTTATGTTTTGGATATATATTTAATACAGAGCTGTGAGGTAAATATAACCTCATATTCTAACACAAATAGTCTATTTAAGTATTTGTTAGTTGAAACATATTTTGATACAAATAGTACATGAGTCAAGTTGTCAAAAAAAGAGTTACAGACCCCACTCTTGGGGTACAATTGTCATCTCCGATTTTTTCAAAGAGGAACCTTCAATAACATTTTGAGGTATGATAGTTCTTTTGCTGAGGTTAGAATAATGTTATTTGCCACACTAATGTTAACGTGTAAGCTATCCAATGATGTAAACAAACATTCAATAATATCTATTTTTGCTGACATAATCATCTTATTTGATGACGTCATCAAATTATTAGAATGGAAACATCTCTTTGCAGGAATATATTTTTTTAGAATTTAGCATATGTAAACCAGTGTTGTCGAGTCAGAGTTGGAGGGAGTTGGAGATTTTGGAATGAGTGGGATCTTTTCTCCGTTTAGATCGAATCACCAGATAATCTGAATATCGGAAAACTTTAATATTAAAAGTAAGAGTTGGAGTCAGGTATTTTGGAATTCTAGGAGTCAGAGTGGGAGTCGGTGTCAGAGTTTCTTCTGCTTCTTCTTCTACATTTTCGGAACCCGTAAAACCCCCAGCTCAAAACAAAACAAATAGGGCTTCTACAGAATTTTAACCGGCACCGTGAGATTACCGACTCTGGCCTAACTAAACTTTACGCTTAGGGTAATACAAAACGCAGCAATTAAAACTTGAACACACAAATATAGGAAACTGGGGCAATTTCTATTTTGGTTCCATAGGTGACCTATTTGCGTTCTGTCGGCATTTTAATAATAGATATTATACACGTGGCCAATACCAAATAATCATAGTTTCGTTTTTTACACTCATACTTGCTTTAAACATTATTTAGTAACCAACACCTCAGATTTGTTTTGCATTTCTAGTTCCATACGAAATTGGGATTTACGTGACTAAAATAGTAATTAATCAACACCTTAATTTGCGCAATTCATATCAAAATTGATTTCAATTTTTTTTTATTACACAATATTCATTTATCTAACGCGCCTAAAATAGAATGTACTTTCGTTACACATGGTCCACTTTCAGTCACATTTTTACTCCCCACGAGGGCAGAATTAGACACAACGTAAGTTCTTAATGTGGCGAAAATCCACCAACGTTTATTATTTTTTCTAAAGTAACAACACAAATAAACATTTCCGCATTCTACAAGGATTTGCTTTCAATGACGGAAGAGAGAATAGCTAACAGATCGAACAAATATCCCGACCCGAAAGAAGTACCCTTTTCCATAATCGGTCAATGAAGGAAATATCCTTCTACACTTTGACAATTTCTATTTTTGTTCCATTCAGAAGTAATCCTTTTCGTGGGTACATAGATTTTACACATTCCAAACAGACATTTCTTCTAAACATTAAAACTATCCGATGTGACCTATTTGCATTCTGTTGGCTGTTTACAAATTTTAATTCATTCTTTTATATTTCTCCCGGGCAACGCCAGGCGACGGGTTCAGCTAGTTAAGAAATAAATGGCAGTTTTCCCCCTTCCCTGAGCGTCTCTACTCTATGGACTAATGTAACATTATGAGACATGGGACACGGATTAGAATTCAAGACGACGTCAGGTCGGTCATAGACACATTTGGAAAATAATATAATTTAGGGTTAAAATAAAAAAAACAAAAAATAAGAATTATTTGGGAGAGAAATGCCAAAGCAGAAATAGTCTTCTGTCTGTGACGTCAGTAGGTTGAAAACAATCAGCACGAGGAAAGCTCTGTTTGGAAATTAGGCCACAAACATACACGACAGAACTGACGTCAATTGACGTAAACAAATCTTATTTAACTGATTTACTGGGAGGAAAGAGTCCGGCAGACTAGTCGGGGTCAGAGGTTACGAGTTAATCTTAGGAATGTTTATGAAAGGAGTCAATGAAAAATAACTCTTGTATGAAATAAAACCAGTTGTCTTCTTGTCTCTGCCAAGGTAAATAACTCGTACTGCGACAAGAAATGAAAAGATGGCTAGATTGCATCCCTTACATCGGACACTTTGGATTAATCAGACAAACAACAAAATTGGTTTTAATCGTGTTACAATAAAAGTTAAATTCATGACAGAGAGAGAGAGAGAGAGAGAGAGATCAAATCGCTTCTCAAGACAAAAGAGGCTATTATTGTAAATGTGTTCACTTCACCATGGGGGAAAAACGGTTCACAATTCAGACCTCTTCAATCGAACAACTTTACGAAAGTCGTCATTGGAATAAGAGGTTATTTTACCTCACAATTCTATATTTAGTAGATGTCTTAAACATAACTATTATAAAACGAATAAAAGAAGAAACTAAAACCAAATACAATTAAACATTTATTTACAGTTGACATCATATAAAAAACCGTAAACATAACATTATACAAAACATTAAGGACATTAGTTTTTACTCTTTATATTGAGAAAAGATATAGATATCCTGACAACTCAGATATTCTTGATACTACAGAATTGTTGCACAAGAAGTCCGTTATTGGTGGGGTCTATTTACTCTCTAACCCTATTTAGGGTAAAACAAAAAGAAATAACTTTGTGGTCTCATAGCCGCAGTGTATTTCGAGGATCGTTTCCCTAAAGTGTAATTAAATACAATATATAATTTTCCTTCACTACAATTACATATTTATTTACAGTTGACAACATATAATAAACCATACATGTAACATAATACAAAACATAAAAAAACATTGGTTTCTATTCACTCGCAGCGGTAGTTCTATACATTACAATGTAGATTTAAAATATCTGAAAAAAACCCACATATTCTTTATTCTGTATAATGTTGTAGGAACACATGCAACGTGATGAATTCACTTTTAGTCTCTAACCAAAAAAACAACTCCAATCAGTTTCAACTAATAAAGTAAAAATTAAGAGAAAGACACCAGTGCGCATGTTGAGTAAATACAGAAAGTCATTCTTTGATGAAACAAAAGTCATCTAACTGTGGCCTTCATGAAGAGAAAACCGTC
>OY744515.1:81708776-81771276 GCA_963556195.1 Sepiola atlantica
TGGGCCATGGCATATTGCAAAAATGTTAATCAATATAAAATAAAGTTTTATTTAAAAAAAATTGACAATTAATAATTTATTAATCTGATAATAGATAATTTATTGATTGAATAAGTTCAGAGAACTCCTGCCATTACTAACCAGCAGAGCGTTACCACTGTCGACCACGGAAATAGTCTATCAGTGATGTGTACACAATGGATGATGTATAAAAGTGAAACCTTGTCAGTAAGGGTTGAGCATGGAGAGAAATGATATGAGAATAATATGATGGGTGTGTAATGTGAGTCTTAAAGAGAGGCTTAGATCTGATGACCTCAGCAGAATATTAAACTTGGACAGTATAGAGAGATGTGTGCAGATTAGGAGACTTTGTTGGTATGGTCACGTTGAAAGAATGGATGAGAGTTCTTGGGTTAGTAGATGTAGAACAGTTGAGGTAGCAGTCAGTTGGCAGGTGAAGGCCAAGAAAAACATGTGAGAGTGTGATAAGGATAAACTTGAGAGAAAGATGGATAACTAAAGACCTGGACAGAGATAGGTTAGTTTGGAAGTCAATTTCTAAAAGCTGTCCAACACATGTTTGCATGTAAAATTGTTATTAAACTGATGATGATGATGGTGATGATGATGATGACCACGACCACAACCATGAAGAGTCTTTAAATTTAAAGGTGTATATCTTGCCAATCGAAACTGTTCTGGTGATGCTATTGTATAGGAATGCTGGCATCTTCAAAATAAGACGATTTAACTGAATTTATATTATTTTCTCATCTTGGTTGTTATATTTACAATGTTTCGATCGATATAATCTCCGACCTTATCAGTTGCATTTTTAAACTTGGGAACTTGTACGGAATTTTAAACTGAACTCTTTATTTAATCTATGGTGGTAGATTTTTCTCATTCCATCAGCCATAACTGAGTACAAGTGTTGATTTGTCATGCTTAGTTATCGCCTGTAGTAAGGATTGAATCTTCAACCTCCAGAAGACTGTCACTGAAAACAGATTGTTAATCAACGCTTTTGACCATTAGGCAATATGTCCATGTGGACATATAGCCTTATGGCTGATGGAATGAAAACAAGGGTTCAGTTCAAAATTCCGTCTGTGTTCCTGAGTTCAACATAAAGATTCCCAAGTTCCATTAGAAGATTCTGAAGTTGGAAAAGATGCGCCTGAAGAATGTCAGGTGTTTCCAAAATGTTTTGACAATAACAACCAAGATGAGAATAGGAGTCTGAATAATCCAAATAATCCAAATTATCAATCCTTAGTCTAGATTTTGGATTCTGTGACCTACATATATACAGCATAATCACATTGACACACAGATTCCCATTAGATCACCGAAGTTAAGCGACGTTGAGCCTGGCCAGTACTAAATGAGTAACCATTTGGGAATACCAGATGCTGTATGAGACCTGTAGAAGACATGGGCTCCACTAGGTTCTATCATGCCCACTAAAAAATTAGAACAGATAGAGTATATGTCTGACTCCCTGACGACGTCCCGTTGACGTTATGGGATATGGATGGATTAATGGATGGATAGATGGACCTACATTTGGAGTAGAAAAAAAAATGGTGGCAAACGAATGCCAATAGACTCCTGGACATTATACTTTATTTCACAAGCATACATGTTGAACATTTGTAAGAATAGTAGCCATATTTAAAGATGGCCGACACTCATTAAAATAAAACAAGAGAACTTACTAAACCGAAACCAATAAACATACAAACATGTAGTTCAGCACATTTTATTCCTAATTAAATTCTGCACCACAGATGATGTAGAATTTAATTGGGAATAAAATGTATATATATTTATAAAGAGAAATATTGAGCTGCTTCAAAGTTGAGAATATTTGTAAAAAGAAAAGCTTTTTTTTCAGACATTTTTAGATACTGTTTTAATATTTTACATGTATAACTTAAAAATCTTGCATGAGAAAAGTTTCTGAATCTTTCTTATGATTTCATATCTCAAAAAGATAATGTCACCCCGTTTGTATCTCATTAAAAGTGATATTATTTGCTTGAGTAACCGGTCTATGATCCATGTTTTTTATTAACCAATCTTTACCTTTCTGAAAGTGCTTACACATTGTTAACTATGCACGTTCTGATCATGATTTTATTTTAAAACTTGTTCCCAAAAAGTGAAATGATTTATGTAATAAAAATGTTTAGATTTGTCAATATGTATTAAACAAACCAGATCAATCTTTCTAAATTATCACAGTTTGTTTTCTGCTGTCTAATGGCCATATCGATCCATGTCCCATTCTAAAAAAGTGAATGTTTTAACAAGCCATTAAACATGATACCTCATTTTTAACTTTTGGTTCACCGCTTATAAAGGCCAAAAGCCACTTGAGGATGAGGATAAATGAGACAGAATAATTTTCAGTCGAATGATAGGAAAGGCTATGGGATTAATAATGATTAATGGTATGAATTTATTGGGTCAGTTTATGACAAGAGTTTGTTGACATTCGATGTTGTAATCAGCAGGGAAGCAGCCCTGCGGCAATGTCTTCCACGGGTGAGAAGTCTTTGAAAAGAAGCTCTGTACATTGACATTAGGCACATGAAGAGATAAAGGAAAGTTTTTTTTCCATTTGGGTAGCCAGACGAGTTCTTGCTGTGAATGCCTTACAAGGAGGAACCAAAGATTAGAGCTCAGTTGGGTACCTTCCATGGAAATAACGATAGAGTAGAGAGAGACTAGCAGTCTCTTCAGTGAGAAAGAGGCTGTAGGGGAGAGAAGAAATCATCCCCACTAGATTTTGTACTCTGTCAAGGCAGGAAAGAGTACTCTGAGTGGCACCTCCCCAGATGTGGCAACAATACTTCCCCATCTTAGGACGTATCTGACTCTTATATAGGTAGAGGATTGTATCAAGTCAGGTACTTTCTGGTCCGTAGAATGATCCAACCATTTTTCCAGCGACCTTAGAAACAGACTGGATATACAATTTCCATTTTAGATCTGGAGTGAAAGTCAGTCCTAAGAGTTTATCAAAACACGGGTCTTCTTCAAGGAGAGAGGCATTCATTTGTAAAGTGAGGATCAAAGTGTAGCGTCTGTTCTGAATTCTCCCAGGCATTACATCCTCCTTTTGAAAGCGGTGAATGATTTATTACTTTGTCTTCCTTGCATAGTAGGAATGGGTTTATTGCTTGCTGCCCGAGGCACCATCATTCATAAGGAAATTCCGACGGCCTCAACCAGGTTATTTTTGCAGCTGGACTAGAGTTTCCCTTCTGTTTGTCCTTATTGCTGTGAGAGGAAGGTAAACAACCATTTTATTTAAGACATTCACATATGGACTAATTCTCTCTTCAGTAAAAAATAAACACAGTTGGAGTTCCTATTTACTTTTCCTCCCCACGAGGGCTGAGTTAGACACAAGGTCGGTTTTAAATGTGGGGGAAATCTAGCTCCCACAAAAGGGACGCTTTGGATTGGGACAAAAATTAAAATTGCCTCAGTCGAGATGGATTTCCTCTTCACTAACGGACAACAGAACAGTTACTACACTTTGATCCTAGCCCAAAGGCCAAGAGTCATATAGCACAGTTACTGCAAAGAATGGAAGCATACACTGAGATAATTTAATATAAAAACATAACAGGGGGGATGCACCCTTTACTTCGATGTAGCCTGCATTATAAGGGGACATATAGAGGTTAATAATAGTAATTTTCTTGACGTTGCATTGTCAGTCTACATCTGAGAAGAGGACAGTAATCAAGTTATTAATTATTATTCTAGATTTGTCTGGCACCTGTTCTTGCAAAATATCTACAGTAACATCAATGGCAGGTGAATAAAACTCTTTTGTTTTTGTACCCCTGTGATGACATCGCCGATCAACTCTCCAGGACTGATTGTCAACAAACGTTGATCAATTCACGTTTAGTATGACATATAGAGTAATCTTGGCGAGGTTTTGCTTCATAGGAGTTGATATCATGAAACGTTACTGTGTTTATGTCATGGTGCTCAATAAAAAGTAGTTATATTTCTGACATGAATTCTTATTTATACAAAGATTTTGATTACATATGTGCATACATCTTTCAACTTTAGCTTTATTAGGCTAAACGTGTTCAGACTAGATCAACAGTGATACTCATTGTTTAGCTTAAACCAGGCAATGGCATAAACATGCACGCATATATATATATATATATATATATATATATATATATATATATATATATAAATATATATAAGGGCGAATAATAATGTAATTTTCTGCATTTTAATCACTTAGGAAGTAAAACAATCGAAGTAGTAGTAGGATAAAGAACAACGAACGCTGCAATCATCAATAAAAATAATTACATAAAAATGCATTAAATATTTAGGTGATTAAAATCGTACATATTTCTAGACAGGGCGTCTTGGTCCGATGGTAAAACGCTGAACTATAGACATCAATATCGAAAGTTCGATCCTTGTCTAAGTTAGCTATGCTGATGACGGCTGTGGGCCAGAAACACGTGTCCATGGATTACTTTTATGTACGTATAAAATAAATTATATATATATATATAGCCAAAATATTTGTATCAATAAAAATGTTTACGATATATATGTCACATAGCGTTTAGTAGAGCTAAATATGAAAATCTATAATTTTGCGTATTCTCCGTTACTACCATCTTTCTTTTCCGTGTATTGTCTCTTACTACCATATCTTCTATTCCTATAATTTGTCTGTTGCTTCCATCTTCCCTTTGTGCGTATTCTCCGTTACTACAATCTTTATTTTCCGTGTATTGTCTGTTACTACTATCTCTTCTATTTCTATAATTTGTCTGTTTCTTCCATCTACCCTTTGTGCGTATTCTCCGTTATTACCATATTACTTTTCCGTGGATTGTCTGTTACTACCATATGTTCCTTGTCTATAATTTGTCTGTTTCTTCAATCTTCCCTTTGTGCGTATTCTCCGTTACTACCATCTTTATTTTCGTGTATGGTCTGTCACTACCATCTCTTCAATTTCTATATTTTGTCTGTTGCTTCCATATTCCCTTTGTGCGTATTCTCCGTTACTACCATCTTTTTTTTCGTGTATTGTTTGTAACTACCATCTCTTCTATTTCTATAATTTGTCTGTTACTACCATCTCTTCTTTTTCTATGATTTGTCTGTTGCTTCCATCTTCCCTTTGTGCGTATTCTCCGTTACTACCATCTTACTTTTCCGTGGATTGTCTGTTACTACCATATCTTCCTTGTCTATAATTTGTCCGTTGCTTCAATCTTCCCGTTATTCGTATTGTCCGTTACTACAATCTTTGTTTTCCGTGTATTGTCTGTTACTAATATATTTTCCTTGTCTATAATTTGTCTGTTGCTTCCATCTTCCCTTTGTGCGTATTCTCCGCTACTACAATCTTTCTTTTCGTGTATTGTCTGTTACTACCATCTCTTCTATTTCTATAATTTGTCTGTTGTTTCCATCTTCCCTTTGTGCGCATTCTCCGTTACTACCATCTTTCTTTTCGTGTATTGTCTGTCACTACCATCTCTTCTATTTCTATAATTTGTCTGTTGCTTCCATCTTCACTTTTGCGTATGGTCCGTTACTACCATCTTTCTTTTCGTGCATTGTCTGTTACTACCACCTCTTTAATTAGTATAATTTGTCGGTTTCTTCCATCTTCCCTTTTTGCGTATTGTCCGTTACTACAATCTTTATTTTCCGTGTATTCTCTTTTACTACCATCTCTTCTTTTAATAAAATTTGTCTGTTTCTTCCATCTTCCCTTTGTGCGTATTCTCCGTTACTTCCATCTTTCTTTTCAGGTATTGTTTGTAACTACCATCTCTTCTATTTCTATAATTTGTCTGTTACTACCATATCTTCCTTGTCTATAATTTGTCCGTTGCTTCAATCTTCCCGTTATTCGTATTGTCCGTTACTACAATCTTTGTTTTCCGTGTATTGTCTGTTACTACTATATTTTCCTTGTCTATAATTTGTCTGTTGCTTCCATCTTCCCTTTGTGCGTATACTCCGTTACTACCATCTTTCTTTTCGTGTATTGTCTGTTACTACCATCTCTTCTATTTCTATAATTTGTCTGTTGCTACCATCTTCCCTTTGTGCGCATTCTCCGTTACTACCATCTTTCTTTTCGTGTATTGTCTGTCACTACCATCTCTTCTATTTCTATAATTTGTCTGTTGCTTCCATCTTCACTTTTGCGTATTGTCCGTTATTACCATCTTTCTTTTCGTGCATTGTCTGTTACTACCACCTCTTTAATTAGTATAATTTGTCTGTTTCTTCCATCTTCCCTTTGTGCGTATTCTCCGTTACTTCCATCTTTCTTTTCGTGTATTGTCCGTTACTACCATCTTTCTTTTCGTGTATTGTCCGTTACTACCATCTTTCTTTTCCGTGTATTGCCTGTTACTACCATCTCTTCTATTTCTATAATTTGTCTGTTGCTTCCATTTTCCCGTTTTGCGTATTGTCCGTTACTACCATCTTTCCTATCTATAATATTTCTGTTACTATCATCTGGAAGCAACAGTCAAATTTTATTAAAAGAAGAGATGGTAGTAACAGAGAATACACGGAAAATAAAGATTGTAGTAACGGACAATACGCAAAAAGGGAAGATGGAAGAAACAGACAAATTATAGTAATTAAAAAGATGGTAGTAACAGACAATACACGAAAAGAAAGATTGTAGTAACGGACAATACGCCAAAATGGAAGATGGAAGCAACAGACAAATTATAGAAATAGAAGAGATGGTAGTAACAGACAATCCACGTAAAAGTAAGATGCTAGTAACGGACAATACACGAAAAGAAAGATGGTTGTAACGGAGAATACGCACAAAGGGAAGATGGAAGAAACAGACAAATTTTATTAAAAGAAGAGATGGTAGTAACAGAGAATACACGGAAAATAAAGATTGTTGTAACGGAGAATACGCACAAAGGGAAGATAGAAGCAACATACAAATTATAGAAATAGAAGAGATGGTAGTAAAAGACTACACGAAAAGAAAGATAGTAGTAACGGAGAATACGCACAAAGGGAAGAGGGAAGCAACAGACAAAATACCATTTCTTCTTTTTCTATAATTTGTCTGTTGCTTCCATCTTCCATTTTTGCGTATACTCCGTTACTACCATCTTTCTTTTCGTGTATTGTCTGTTACTACCATCTTTTCTATTTCTATAATTTGTCTGTTACTACCATCTCGTCTTTTTCTATGATTTGTCTGTTGCTTCCATCTTCCCTTTGTGCGTATTCTTCGTTACTACAATCTTTCCTTTCGTGTATTGTCTGTAACTAACATCTTTCTTTTCGTGTATTGTCCGTTACTACCATTTTTCTTTTCCGTGTATTGTCTATTACTACCATCTCTTCTATTTCTATTATTGTTCTGTTGCTTTAATCTTCCCTTTGTGCGTATTCTCCGTTACTACCATCTTTCTTTTCGTGTATTGTCTGTTACTACTATATATTCCTTGCCTGTAATTTGTCGGTTGCTTACATCTTCCCGTTTTGCGTATTGTCCGTTACTACCATCTTTCCTTTCGTGTATTGTCTGTTACTGCAATCTCTTCTATTCATATAATTTGTCTGTTGCTTCCATCTTCCCTTTGTGGGTATTCTCTGATACTACCATCTTTCTTTTCGTGTATTGTCTGGTACTACCATCACTTTAATTACTACAATTTGTCTGTTTCTTCCATCTTCCCTTTTTGCGTATTCTCCGTTACTACCACTTTTCTTTTTGTGTATTGTCCGTTACTATCATCTTTCTTTTCCGTGTATTGTCTGTTACTGCCATCTCTTCTATATCTATAATTTGTCTGTTGCTTCCATCTTCCCGTTTTGCGTATTGTCCGTTACTACCATATTTCCTTTTCTATAATTTGTCTGTTACTATCATCTCTTCTTTTTCTATAAGTTGTCTGTTGCTTCCATCTTCCCTTTTTGCGTATACTCCGTTACTACCATCTTTCTTTTCGTGTATTGTCTGTTACTACCATCTCTTCTATTTCTATAATTTGTCTGTTACTACCATCTCTTCTTTTTCTATTATTTTTCTGTTGCTTCCATCTTCCCTTTGTGCGTATTCTCCGTTACTACCATCTTACTTTTCCGTGGATTGTCTGTTACTACCATATCTTCCTTGTCTATAATTTGTCTGTTGTTTCAATCTTCCCGTTTTGCGTATTGTCCGTTACTACAATCTTTATTTTCCGTGTATTGTCTGTTACTACCATATTTTTCTTTGTGCGTATTCTCCGTTACAACCATACCTTCTTTTTCTATAATTTGTCTGTTGCTTACATCTGCCCGTTTTGCGTATTCTCCTTTACTACTATCCTTCTTTTCGTGTATTGTCTGTTACTACCATCACTTCTATTTCTATAATTTGTCCGTTGCTTCCATCTTCAATTTTTGCGTATTGTTCGTTAATACAATCTTTATTTTCCGTGTATTGTCTGTTACTACCATCTCTTCTTTTTATACAATTTGTCTGTTGCTTCCATCTTCCCTTTTTGTGTATTCTCCGTTACTAGCATCTATTTTTTCGTGTATTGTCCGTTACTACCATTTTTTTCTTTTTTGTGTATTGTCTGTTACTACCATCTCTTCTATTTCTATAATTTGTCTGTTGCTTCCATCTTCTCGTTTTGCGTATTGTCCGTAACAACTATCTTTCCTTTTCTATAATTTGTCTGTTACTATCATCGACACTTTTTGCGTATTGTCCGTTAGTACCATTTTTCTTTTCCGTGTATTCTCTGTTACTACCATCTCTTCTATTTCTATAATTTGTCTCTTTCTACCATCTCTTCGTTTTCTATAATTTGTCGTTTGCTTCCATCTTCCCTTTTTGCGTATACTCCTTACTACCATCTTTCTTTTCGTGTATTGTCTGTTACTACCATCTCTTGTATTTCTATTATTTGTCCGTAGCTTACATCTTCCTGTTTTGCTAATTGTCCGTTACTACCATCTTTCTTTTTGTGTATTGTCTGTTACAACCATCTCTTCTATTTCTATAATTTGTTTGTTGCTTCCATCTTCCCTTATTGCGTATTGTCCGTTACTACCATCTTTTCTTTTCGTGTATATTCTGTTACTACCATCTCTTCTATTTCTATAACTTGTGTGGTCCTTCTATCTTCCCGTTTTGCGTATTGTCCGTTAGTACCATTTTTCTTTTCCGTGTATTGTCTGTTACTACCATCTTTCTTTTCCGTGTATTGCTTATTACTACCATCTCTTCTATTTCTATAATTTGTCTGTTGCTTCAATCTTCCCGTTTTGCGTATTGTTCGGTACTATCATCTTTCTTTTCCGTGTATTGTTTGTTACTAACATCTCTTATTTTTCTGTAAATTGTCTGTTGATTCCATCCCTTTAATTGTATAGTGGCGGCCTGCCTTGTTTGGGGTGAAATATGTTTAAAAAATAAAAAATGTCACGTATTTACCTAGTTTCCAAATGGAGATGGATGCGGTTTGAACAATTTGCAACATTATCGATGCTAATTAACTCCACAACACGAAAATCTCCTGCAAATTCAACATCATCATCAACTCTATTCTTGCATGTTTTTAGGAAACTTTCCTTAAAGAAAATCTAAGAGCAACTTCTTTTTCAAATTATCTCAGAAATTATTCTTAAAAAATTATTATAGTGATATTATTACCCTAACTTAGAATTGGATCTAAAGCACTTCAATACAAATATATTTCACCGATCTGTCAGCAGCGACAGCAACTTGTAAAAAAATAGGGATTTTTTTTCATCCCGTGGCTCCACGCTATCAACAGAAAAAGAAAAGGACATTCTACTTTTTTAGTGCGATTACACAACTGGAAATATGTTCTAGACTTTAGAGTGCGGATAAAATTATCACCAAATTCTTGACTACATAGCGTAGGACAGAACGAGTAACCATTTCTTTTTGTTTTTCTAACATGGCCGCTATTTTTAAATTAAGAAAAACTTTTCTGTTTCAGAACTTCCAGTATATTTTAAATTTCGTTTTTGCAGAAGTATTGTTACATTCGTTCCTTACCAACAAATTGAAATTTATTCCAAACTAGCTGATTTGCTGACCGGCTATCGCTTCGCAAAGATCGCTACTTGAAATGCTTGAAACATTGATTAAAAATAATAAACATTTAATTCATAGCGTTGTTGTAAACATGAAGCAAAATCTTTCTCATGTATTCATATTTTGCTTTTTTACTAGCGAGTCACCGCTTATCAAGGTCCAAAGGCCACTCAAGGATAAGGGTTATTGATATAGATAGATAAACTTTGTGGCAATTTCGAAACAAATCTATTTATCTTTTAAATGTGACCGTAAAGAAAGGAAAAGCAAGAAGAAATTAATTTGTCCATTCATTTACAATTTAGAAATAGATCATAACTTGTTGAAAATCAAGGCAGCCCCTCTAAAAAAAAAACATTTGAACACAAATGCTGAATATTTGTCTAGTGAAATAAAACAATATTGCGAAAGAGAACTATTTGTTATATTAATATCAGAATAATCAATGAATTAAAAAACAATAATAATAATAGTTAATTAATAAAATGTCAAAAAATAAAATGCCAAAAACCAATATGCAAATTAGTTAACCTTGCGACTGATATCACATACACATTAGCAGGATATAAAAAAAAAGATAAGCGTCTTTTGTGTAAAGTTAAATTAACTTGAAATAAGCCGTTTTGACTTTAACATTAGTGTGAGAAATAGGACCGACTTTCACATTTATTCATTTAGATAAATTTAAAAAACCGTTAGACGGATTGCTATTTAGGTCTGACTTTGAAAATCCAACAACATAACTTTATAAGTTAGATTTATACTGAGTGCAAATCTAAGAGTGAGACAAAAAGTATTTTCAGGTAGACATGATGATGGAACATGGCAGATCTTTTTTCAGAGAAAAGTTTAAATAAAATAGAACCTCCGAAGAATAGTCTATAAACTTAACCACTTTGGATGACCACTCCAGAAACCTGGACACATTCTATTTTATATGACTATTTGTGTGCAATTTCAAAACAATAATCATTTATAATTGTGTTGTGTAATGTATGCGCTGAGAAGAACGCTCAGGGTTTAATGTTATTAGGCAGGACGTAGGTCTACAGACGGATATCAGGTCAAAATAAAAAGAAACAAAAGAATAAAGAATTGTTTTGGAAAGTAGTGATGAAGCAAAAGCATTCCTTGTCCATGGCGCCAGTAGGTTGAAAAGCACGATTGACAAAAGAATGGTATTATCTGAGAAATACTGTGATTGGGAATCAGGTCACAGGCATTTATGACAGAGCTGACGTCGAATGATGTAAACAAAAGCTTATTTAACAGAATGCCTTTTGGATGCCTGTGAGAGAAGAGAGTTTGATAGACAGGGAGACTTGTGGTGAGGAAAAGTGAGTCTGTGTGACAAAACCGATGCTGGTCTGAGGCGTGTTTGTTCATTTGTAAATGAATTTAACGAAGAAATAAAAGCATTATTTTAATAACAAGAAAAAAAGAAAGCTGTCTTGCTCTTTATGCCAAAAGGAGCAACTCTTGCCCCAATGGGAGTCGAACAGAGAAGATGTGTTGTCCTCCTAACAGTTGACATTTGTATCAAACAGTTGAAGGTTTGACTCAGGTGAGAACACTACAAGGACAAGCAGCCTTGTGTCAGACTGGAGTAGGTGTAGGCGAAAATGATGAAAACAATGTTAGGTTAACCTTTAGACAAGGTGCGAACATTAAGTCATGGACTGCACGAGCAAAACAGCTAATGGATTTAATGATCAAGTAGAGAAAAAAGATGTTAAATCAAAAGAAAAACAAATGTTTACAATTTGATAAGTAATTCGTGAATTCTTTGAATATTGAAGTAATGTAAATTGAACAAAATCAAATTGCCATTAATTAAAGATAAAAAAAATAGAAATAAAGGCAAGAAAAACAAATGGACGCTAGAGTAATCGATTCCTGGCTCGGCTCAGCAAATAAACGTAAAAACAAAAACATTGCAATATTTTAACAAGTCCCTATTTACTTGCCTCTCCACGAGGGTAGAGTTAGACACAAGCTCGGTTTTTAAGAACTTCCCATCTGTGGAGCACGTTGTCACAAGATTGCTTCCCTGACGGCTACCACATGGTCATCTTCAAATCTAATGTCAATAAACACTTGTCATAAACCGTCCTCATCAAATTGTAATAATTCTATTCAGCATCATTCAACTGTCAATCTATCCATCTTATTAACCCTTATCCTCGAGTGGCTTTTAACCTCGATAAATGGGGACTTGTTGAAACAAGCCTGTTCTTTAAATCTATCACAACCATCTTGAAAATTCAAATATTAAACAATTGATGTCCCTATTTACTTGTTTCCGAACGAGGGCATCGTTAAACACGAGGTCGGTTTTTCATGTGAGGAAAATCCAGCTCCCCCAAAAGGGGAACTCCAGATTGGGACAAAATAAAAATTACCTCAGTCTAGAAGGACTTCTCTTTCATTGACCGAGGACAGAACAAATAATACACTTTGATCTTAACCCGAAGGCTTAATGTCAAATCCAGTGATTTTATTAAAAAAAAAAATTATGCTTCAAGTTCTTGATATCTTCAAATATTTATTAGTTTTTTTTTATGGAACTCGATCCAGACAAGGCATGAAGCCACTTGATGTAAGGAGCTAACAAGAACAAATATGGTTATTGCAAAGACAGGAGATGCCTATTGGCCTTAGTCTTGAAAAGACCAAGGTTATATGTAGGAGGAAAACAGTCAACAGGAAGAGAGTTCCACAAGCCTGCGGTTCTTGGAAAGAAGCTACTTGAATAGGAAGCTGTATTACGATGAGGTATCAAAACAGCGAATTGATGGAGACCACTAGACCAACGAGTCAAACGAGCTGGAACAAAAGAAGCAGGGAATAGATCACATAATTCTGAAGAACATATGCCATAATAGTATTTATAGAAGAGACTGAGACTAGCAACATCAAGTCTGTGAGAGAGAGGGTGAAGAGAAGAAGAAAGGGTGGAGCCAACCAAAGTACAGATACGTTTCTGCACCTTATCAAGAACCCTCAAATGAGACAGAGATTTACCAGCCCAAATATGACAACAGTACTCCATACAGGGTCTGATTGTAAATCTGTAAAGATAGAGAATAGCTTCAAGTGTGAGAAAGTGTTTGGAGCGATAGAGAGAACCAACTTTATGATAAGCAGAAAGAGCAATGGATCTAATCTATGAACTCCAAGAAAGATTTGATGAGAGAGAAAGATCAAGAAGTTTCAGAGTTGATTTTTCCTCAAGAGCAAAGCCATCCATGAGAATCTCAGGAAGAAAAGCGACACACCTACGATTGAAAGACACAGGCTGAGTCTTAACTGGATTAAATGAAACAGGCCATTTCGTACACCAATCCACAACTGAACCCAGGTCAACTTCTAGATCAGCTGCATATTTGACTGATCTGAGGGAGATGGGCGAGATGAAACCTTAGATGAAACCCGGGTATAACACTCAACTTAAACAAGTCTTAGACACAGAAAATAAGTTAAGTACATAAAATGAAAAGTAAAAGTTTTGAATCAAAAGAAAAATTGTGATTCTTAAAAACAAATCACCAAAGTTAAGTGACGCTGATACTGGTAAGTACCAGATGGGTGACTATTTGGGAATACCAGAGGCTGTATGTGGGAAGACGGCGACACCTCCCTGCAAAAATAACTGCGAAAACTAAGCTTGTCAAAAATCATCTCCCCTGACTGAGATATACATCTGACTGGGGACCGCTTGTGAATTTAATATTCCCTAGAAACTTCCTCCTTGAAATGGAATCCAGCTGAACCCACCCAGGGTGAATGGCTGCATCATGACAGAACTGGACAGTTACGATTTTCACGTAAATTAGTCTTTTAGCAGAAAGGTATAACAGGCGCTGATTTCACAGAAAAGGATTCTGATTCTTAATAGCAAGAAAATGTTTTAGATGGTTCTGCGCATGGTTCTGCGCATGACACTCGACTTGAAGAAGTGTTAGATGCAGAAAATAAAATGATAGCTCTCATTCCAGAAGAAAAATGGAGTACATAAAATAGTACAAGTTTTTCATCAAAAGAAAAGACAATGTTCATTTTTTTCTTTTCTTTTTCTTTCTTTTTCTTTTTAAATTTTGAGCTTCAACTAACTCTATCTTCTCCGTAGCATTTAATTTTATAAATAGTAAACTAATATCCCTATACTGGCTGTAAATTTCGATGTTCTTCTAGCTAAATGTTAAAAATATATGGAAAAATGAATAGCCAAACATGTTAGAAAAAAAAAAGTTCAAACAACCCTCGATATACAACACCCCCTCCCCTTAAACCTCCCTTCACTCTCCTCTGAGATATACATGATATGAATTTCTTGAAGGGGTCATTTGTAAAGTAGCCCAACTTCAATTAATGCAAGTCAAATGAAAAAGACTCCCTAAAGTTTTCAGTTGAGTTTTCTGTTCTTTTAGCTATCTTAAATGTATTTGGCATTCGTTACTAATTTCTAAACATGCTACCAAATTTACTTGTATTTACCCTGTTTTTTTAAATTTAATTTTGAGTTTCAATTTTAACCCTTTTCTCTGTAGCCTTTATTGTATAAATAGTTAACTAGTTTTTCTCAGTTGCTACCCTAATGGCTGTCTATTACTTTTCTGTACTAACTTGTGACAGGGAAACATATCTTGAAATTTCTGTTCCTTCTGTTAAGTGTACAGAGAACTTATTCTATCCACATATGCACATGTATATATATATATATATATATATATACATATATATATATATATATACATATATATATATATATATATATATATATATATATATATATATATATATATATACATATGTACATATATATATATCTACATATGTACATATATATATATATATATATATATATATATATATATATATATATACATATGTACATATATATATATCTACATATGTACATATATATATATATATATATATATATATATATATATATATATATATATATACATATGTACATATATATATATCTACATATGTACATATATATATATATATATATATATATATATATATATATACATATGTACTTATATATATATATATCTACATATGTACATATATATATATATATATATCTACATATGTACATATATATATATATCTACATATGTACATATATATATATATATCTACATATGTACATATATATACATATATATATATATATAAATATATATATGTACATATGTATATATATATATATATATATATGTACATATGTATATATATATATATATATCTACATATATATATATATCTACATATCTACATATATATATATCTACATATCTACATATATATATATATCTACATATATATATATATCTACATATATACATATATATCTACATATATATATATATATCTACATATATATATATCTATATATCTACATATCTACATATATATCTACATATATATATATATCTACATATATACATATATATATATCTACATATATATATATATCTACATATATACATATATATATATATCTACATATATATATATATATATCTACATATATATATATATCTACATATATATATATATCTACATATATACATATATCTACATATATATATATATCTACATATATATATATATATCTACATATATACATATATATATATATCTACATATATATATATATATATCTACATATATATATATATCTACATATATATATATATCTACATATATATATATATATCTACATATATATATATATCTACATATCTACATATATATATATCTACATATATATATATATATATATATATATATATATATCTACATATGTACATATATACATATATATATATATATATATAGATAGATAGATAGATCTGCATATGTGGATGAAAATTTAAAAAAAAAAAAATTTTTAACCTGCGGGGCTCGGAAATACCCGACTAGTACACGGGCACAGGCTATCCTCTCTCTTGTTCGGTCATCCACCGAAGAGAAGGAAAACTCTGATAATAAAACCTTGATAATAAAACTCTGATAATAAAACTTGATAATAAAACTCTGATAATAAAACTACTTAGCAGCAAACTGTTGGGGAGGGTGGCGTCCATAGTTTTGATCGACAACCTTCCTAGAGCTGGAATCTCAAACAAAGTAACCGGTTTGCGAACCTACAATTGCTTAAGGAGTAGATAGGTCCTGCCTATCGCTCGGCCTTTGCACTCCTTCTCTGTCTATTAGCCAGGCGTAGAGGTACAAGCACTGGAACGCCTCTAAAGACACCTAGTGCTTGGCCTTGTTTCCTGACTAGGGCAATGAACGCTGTCTCTCTTTCTCTCTATCAGGGCAACTTGGGGAAAGTTATTTGTCACTAAGTCCTACATGACTAGTCTGGTTCGCTCTTGTTCTGACAGGTTAAGGCTACAGGTTATACAGCTTGTCTGGCTGCTGTTTCCGACTGGTAGTTAGGAGCCCAAACTCTTAGGTAGCACTAAGAACGGCTGCTCCGTCAACAATTGCATTATATCGTGGGTAACTGTATCTGCTATGTCGCGCATGGAAAGGGACCCTACAGTTATCCCCAGTGGGCTTTCCCGGGGCTACAAGCCCCATGGATCAAGTCACGACTAATAGACTGGTTGTGTGAGCTTATTTGCACCAAACAAGCATCTACTTTGCCCTTCCCACTCTAACTCAAAACAAACATGAACTTACAAAATAAAATAAACAAACCTAAACCAGACACCCAGCAAAAAAGATCTTCGCCGCCGCCCTTGAGGCTCGCATTCACAAATATCCGGGGACTTAGAACCAAGATTAATGACGTAGAAACTTTTCTCTTGACAAACTCCCCGGATATCTTAGCTCTAAGTGAAACGAACCTTCAATCCTCAATTCCCTCTCACCACTTTGATATGACTGATTACCTTCCGCTCTACCGTAAGGACTCTGACAAACATATGCATGGGCTAGGAGTTTATGTTTGGAACACCCTTCCCTTGACTAGAGAACATAGGTTAGAATAAGATGACCAAGCCTACATGCGCTTTAGATTGACCCTACATCACAGTGTTAGTTACTTATATTTCTTATACCGTTCTCCTTCGACCCAGGACTGTACCCTGCTTAACTCTGTCTCTGAATGCTTAGTTTGAGCCCTCTCACTCGACTCGAATGGCCAAATACATGTATTTGGGGATTTTAATGCACATCACTGTGACTGGTTGGGATTTTCCAGCGTTACTGATGCAGCTGGGAACTCTACGTTTAATTTCTCCTCAGCTCACAACTTCTCACAGACTGTCACTTTTCTGACCCGCTTTCCTGATCATGCGGACCAGCAAGCCTCACTTCTCGACCTGTTCTTGACCTCACTACCCGATGCTTGTGTGGCGAATGCCCATAGCCTGCTCGGAAACTCTGATCACGTTGTGTTAATGATACTTATCACTTTAAAAACTCATCCAAAAGCTGAAGAGCCGTTGCTCAAAACGACAAGAAACTATGAGAAAGTTGATTTTGAATCCCTCAGAGATCACATCAGCGACGCACCATGGGGTGAAACCTTCTCACTCCCTGCTGATCAGTGTGCAAATGAGCTAACCGAATGGGTCAAAGCAGGCATTAATGCTTATGTCCCCACGCGAAAATTCTTCAGCAAACCCCACTCTCCACAATTGTTCACCTCAGAATGTGCAGCTGCTATTGTTGAGAGGCAGAAGGCATTCCGAAAATTCGGCAGCCATAAGTCAACTGCAAACAGACAAAAATTTGTAGAGGCAAGAAATGATTGCAAAGTAGTGATAGATGAAGCAAATAGAAGGTATACAGAGATAACCAAAAAACGCATTCAGTCACAGAAACTAGGTACTCGTGATTTCTGGAAAATCTACAATAGTGTGATGAACAATGGACAATCAACAATTCCCCCACTATCAAATCACAACGATGTTGTTTGCATGGCAACTGATAAGGCTGAACTACTGGCCAAGAGGTTTGCCTTTTACTCCACTTTGAATTCGGCAAACCACCCCTCCCCAAATACCCATTGCAGACTGAAGCCACACTTGACAACCTGGTCATCACCCCATCTCAGGTCAAAGTCATCATAAAAAACCTTTACACCTCCAAAGCCTGTGGGCCTGATCTTATACCAGTAATAGTAATAAAGAAATGCTCTGCTGAGCTGGCCCCTGTCCTCTCCAAACTATACAACAAATGCCTTGCTGAATCTTGTTTCCCTGATAGTTGGAAAATTGCCCCTGTGGTACCAGTCTTCAAGAATTCTGGAGATAGAACTGATCCTCTAAACTACCGTCCAATCAGTCTACTCCCGATCTTTGCTAAAATCTTTGAATCATTAATCAATCTTGCTATATTCCGGCACCTAGCTAATGCTAAACTTCTTTCTGATCATCAATACGGATTTAGACATGCACCATCTACCGCAGATATCGTAACGGTCATCGCTGAACGCATATATCATACACTGGACAAGGTAGGTGAAGCTAGGGCGGTAGCGCTTGATATATCCAAGGCCTTTGACAATGTCTGGCATGAAGGGCTTCTCCTAAAACTGCACTCATATGGTATTACAGGACAAATATTTAATATAATTAAATCCTTCCTAACAAAAAGAAAGATCCAGGTTGTCCTCGATGGCCGTTCATCTAAGCAACATGACATAAATGCTGGTGTACTCCAAGGATCCATCCTAGGTCCTCTACTGTTCCTGATTTTCATAAATGACCTCCCTGATGTAATTGAGACTGAGATAGGAATATTTGCTGATGACACCACGCTCTACTCTCGTCATGTGGGCAAAACTGACGTGCACATATCTGAGGCAATGGCTGAATCCTTAGAGAAAGACCTCCAGTCTGTAGTGGATTGGGGTAAAAAATGGATGGTAACTTTTAATGCAGCAAAGACAAAGCTCCTTTCCTTCAACAACTACAAGAAACCTCTTCAACCACCGATTGTCATGGCAAATAATATCCTACCTGAGAGTTCATCATTCAAACTCCTCGGCCTAACTTTCACAGATAACATGAATTGGAACAAATACATTGAAGACATTGCCAGGACTGCTGCAAAGAAAGTAGGCTCCCTCTACCGTGCTAGTAAACTTCTCACACCTGAAATTATCCTATATCTCTACAAAGCCAGCATCTGCCCATGCATGGAGTATTGTTGCCACATATGGGCTGGTGCATCATCCACTAGTCTCTCCCTCTTAGACAAGGTCCAAAAAAGAGTCGCCACTATCCACCAAGCTCCATCCCCTATCCCACCACCGCAATGTTGCTTCCTTGTGCCTGTTTTACAAGTACTTCAATAGACTGTGCTCTGATGAACTTGCTGCTCTGGTGCCCCCACGACACAAATTCACTAGACCAACCCGACAATCTGCCAAATCCCATCTATTCACTGTGGAGGTCCCCAGATGCTGATGAGCTTTCTACTCCAAAAGCTTCTTTCCTTGTGCTGCTGGACTCTGAAACTCCCTCCCTGCTCCCTGTTTTCCTGACGGTATTAACATGCAAAAATTTAAAACTAATGTAAACAGACATCTCGCTGCACAGCTCCCGATTTAGGTTGACTCCCCCCCCCCCCCCCAAAAAAAAAAAAAAAATTCATACCCTTTTTCTCAGTAGCCCATCTACAGTGGTCTGCCTTGTTTGGGGTGAACTATGTTAAAAAAAAAAGGGTAAAAACGTTTTTGAAAAATGCATGCATGATGAGAAGAATTATAGTCTTCTGATACAAATCAGTCTGAGATTGGCTTTGCTTTCTTTATGAGAAGGGGTTTGTTTATTGCTAATCGCCTGAGGCACACCTGCCAGGGATTGCTGATGGGGCTGATCAGAAATGATATGAGAATGATATGATGGATGTGTAATGTGACAACGCTGCTCAGGCATTTTTTTGTAGGCTAGAGTGCTCTGGCTTCTCAAAGTCACACCTGACCTTGTTTCTAACATCCTGGCAACGAGGAAAAAATATGAGAAGATTAAAAAAAAATGATAGAATAATGATTCTTAAAAATAAATGAACTTTTCTCCAGTAATAAGTTTATATGATACTAGCGGGACCCGTTGCCCGGCGCTGCCCGGCAGTAATATAAAAGAATAAATTAAACAGTGGACAGTATGCAAATAGGTCACATCTGAAACAAAAATAGAAATTGCCCGAGTTTCCTAAATATGTCTACAATATTTGTGTGTTTTAATTTCGGCGTTTTGTATTACCCTAACTGTAAACTAAGCATAACCTATGGTTTAGTTTGGTCAAAGTCGGTTATCTCATGGTGCCGGTTCAAATGCTGTAGAAGCACTGGTTGTTTTGATCTGTTTTGGTTTCTTTTTTCGAGTTCAAAAATGTAGCAGCACTTTTTTTATGGAGTTTGGTTCGATAAACACACATTTTGGGCCAGTTTATTTTGAAGAAAATGTAAATGAAAATGTATTTCTGCCTCGCCTGAAAGAAATGTTTTTGTAAGTTATTGTGCTCGATGCTTCATCTATTCTGTCAACCTAGATTGATGCAATTTTCATTTCTGTCTAAATCCAGTGACCGTATTTATTGAGCTAGATTTTCCCCACATTAGAAACCGACCTTGTATCTAACCTTGCTCTTGTGGGGAAGAAAGTAAATAGATACAGTAAAAAAGAAAAGGTCTTCCAGTGTTAAGGAAGGATTATTAAAAATCGGAATATGTTTTTCCGGGGCCTTTCTCATAAAAAAAGGTAAAGTTACGGGGAAAACATTGAAGCAGTAATATTTTATGATATACTACGATCGATCATCGTTGTAAAAAGAAAAAAGTACTTACTGGTGAATTACTGTTGAATGGGTAATCAAGTATTATCGAAGTATTATTTTGGTGTAAATCATTTATGTACGGTTTCAGCATCCTAAATGTGAAAAGAAATGTGTTTTGTTGATGGATTTGATTTGAAAGCGCGTAATATGTATTATGTTGTGAAATGTGTGTTGAATGTTATTAATAAAACGATTTATTTATTGGAGAAAGTTTTTAAGTGATGTCTGGAAATGACTCCCTTCGGGCGATGCACGATGCGGTTGGGATGAAATGTGTCTTATGCCTATGTAAGCTGTGTGCTGATTGGCTGTTTTACAAATACTTAAGCTTTTTCCTGTGAAATAATCGCAAAACGGTGTTAGAGAGAAATTAGCATACTACCTTCTCTTTGGAGCATGCATGCAAGTAGGAGAGTTAGTCGTATGGGATAAATAATAGGAATTAATGTTATATGTTAAAAATATGTGTAAGTTGCTGGAAACACGGGCGAGATAAGGGTGTATAGGTAGTGTTGATTTTCGATGTGTTTGATGCATTAGTTTTCTTGCCTACTTTAACTGATTTAGGAGGGGGAAAACAAACTATTTTATATATATAGAAAGACTAAAAGAATATTATATGATACTAGAAGAATACCCGTCTCAGGATAGGTAAAATTAATTCGCCAAACAGAACAATTTTGCACCATTTTCATGTCCTCTTACAAAGATTAAAATTAAGAAGGAATGGTCACTGCAATGCTCTGGAAGGCTCTTTAGTTGTAGTTTTTGGCCCCATTCCTTAAAATTTTACCAAAAGCTTACATAAAGTCCATATTTACTTGCCACTCCATGATGCAAGAGTTAGACACAAGGTCGGTTTTTAATGTGCAGAAAATCCAGCTCCCCAAAAAGAGGCACTCTGGATTAAAACAAATATAAAAATTGCCTCAGTCTAGAAAGACTTCTTTACTGACCGAAGACAGAAAAGATAAAGTGTAGTATCAGAACAGATACTACATTTTACTCCTAGTGATAAGGTATAATGTCGCTTTTAACAGTAACAAAATGTTGTATTCAGCAATAATACTCACTATAAACTGTCATATGCAACTAACACTCACTGAAATCCTGAATAAAATAATGCCTGCTACCTCATCTGACATGTCCAACTCTCACCACCTATAACCACGTGTATTACTGCTACGAAGCTTAGTGCCTTAATAAAATCGCTTATCGTTAATACTAGCAACACAGCGAATTGATGAAGACCACTGGAACAAAGGAAGCAGGGAATAGATCAGACAATTTTGAAGGACACATAATAGTATTTATAGAAAAGACTGAGACTAGCAACATCACTCCAGTTGAAAAGAATGGCTCTCTCCTTGTTTTGATAAGCTCCTAGACTGACCTGCACTCCAGGTCTAAAATGGAAGACTTATATCCAATCTGTTTGTAATGATGCTGGAAAATCGGTTGGGTTATTCTACCGCTCCAACCACTACTTCACTCTTAATGCAATCTCCTACCGATATAAGAGTCATGTCCTAAGATGGAGTACTGCTGTCACATCTGGGGAGGTGCCGCTTAAAATACCATTTTTTGCCTTGGGAGAGTACAAAATCGACTTTGCAATCTAGTTGGGGATGATCTCTTCAGTTCTCTACAGGTTCTTTCTTACAGAAGAGACGTTGCTAGTCTCTTTCCACTCTATCATTATTTCCATGTAAAGTGCTTGACTGAGCTATAATCTCTGGTTCCTCTTTGTAAAACTTTCGCAGTAAGCACTCGTCTAGTTAGCACCACTTCAAAGAACTTTCCTTTATTTCTCCGTTTGCGTAAAATCAAACGCAATTTCCATGAACAGAGCAGAATTCTTTCTCTGAACTTCACATTTGTGGAACACGTTGCCACAAAATTGCTTCCCTGAGAGCTACATCATGGTCATCTTTAAGTTTAATGTCAATAAATACTTGCCATAAACCATCCTCATAAGTCGTTTAATTTTGTTCATTCCATTCATTATTTTCAATCCTCTCATAATATTCATCACTGTTCAACTAACAATCTATCCATCTCATTAAACTTTATTCTCGAGTGGCTTTTAGCCTTGATAAGTGGTCACTCATTGAAACCATTCCGTTTTTTAAATATAAAGAAAAAACATATTCGAAATTCAAATGTTAAACAATTAATGTCTCTATTTACTTGTCTCCTCATGTGGGCAAAGTTAGACACAAGGTCGGTTTTTAATGTGAGAAAAATCCAGCTCTCCAAAAGGGGCACACTGGATTAAAAAAATTTTTTTTTTTTAACTTAGTTCACCCCAAACAAGGCAAGTTGCCACTGTAGACATAAGGGGCTACTGAGAATCAGGGTGAAAGTTTAGGGGGTCATCTTAAATTGGGAGCTGTGCAACGAGATGATTGTTTACATTAGTTTTAAATTTCTGCATGTCGGTACAGTCGGGGAAACAGGGATCAGGGAGGGAATTCCAAAAGCCGTCAACTCGAGGAAAAAAACTACTGAAGTAGAGAGCTCTCCGGCATCTGGTGACCTCCACAGTGAATGGATGGGATTTAGCTAATTGTCGGGTTGATCGAATGTATTTATGTCAAGGGGGCACCAGATCAGCAAGTTTATCGGAGCACATTCCATTGAAGTACTTGTAAAACAAGCACAAGGATGCAATATTGAGGCGATGGGACAGAGGCTGGATCTTGGTGGATAGATTTAGATTAGATACTCTTTTTTGGACCTTGTCTAAGATGGAGAGACTAGTGGATGGTGCATCAGCCCAGATGTGACAACAATACTTCATGCATAGGTGGATGGTTGCTTTGTAGAGATATAGAATACTGTCAGGTACGAGAAGTTTTCTAGCACGGTAAAGAGAGCCCACTTTCTTTGCAGCAGCCTTGGCAATGTTTTCTAAATATTTTTTCCAATTCATGTTACCTGTGGAGTTTGAACATAGGTAGGGTATTATTTTCCATGGCAATCGGTGGTTGAAAAAGTTTCTTGTAGTTGTTGAAGGAAAGGAGCTTTGTCTTAACAGCATTAAATGTTACCATCCATTTATGTCCACATTCAACTACAGACTGGAGGTCACTTTCGAAGGATTCAGCCATTGCTTCGGATATGTGCGTGTCTGATTTACCCACATGACGAGAGTAGAGTGTTGTGTCTTCAGCAAATATACCCATCTCAGACACAATGTCATCAGGGAGGTCGTTTATGAAAATCAGGAACAATAAAAGTACAAGGATCGATCCCTGGGGTACACCTGCATTTATGTCATGTTGTTTGGATGAATGGCTACCGTGGACAACCTAGATCTCTCTTTTGGACAGGAAGGATCTAATTATATTAAATATTCGTCCAGTAATACCATATGAATTAATTTTTATGAGAAGACCTTTATGCCAGATCTTGTCAAAGGCTTTGGGACAAAAATAAAAGTTGCCTCAGTCTCGGAGAATTTCTCCTCTGACTATGGACAGAACAGATACTACAGTTTGAAAAATTATTTGTCAAAAAAGTGATACAAATTTTACAAATTAGGCACAAGGCTCTTAAAAGTATGAGGATTAGGGGGTGTCTTAGTCACCCTCTGCTTATCTTACTCTTAACTAGATGCATTCTGACCCATTTGTCCAAATACTGTTCCTTTTATTCTTTCACCATTGATTCGTCACTTTCACTTCACCATAATACCACCATAATACCACCTTTACTCAATGGTTCAAAATTAATTTTATTTCAATGAAAAGTGATGGGGAGTGGGACAACAACAAAACAATTCAAAAGGTAAGAAAATGAAAGAAAGTAAATAAAATCAGAGACAGGTTAGTAAGTTTTAAGAGTAAACGACCCACTGTTTTCCTATGTGTTTAGAATCGAAAACAAGGCATTCCTTAAGTGAGAGTGGGACTTAAGTGAGAGTGGGACTTAAGTGAGAGAGGGACTTAAGTGAGAGTGGGACTTAAGTGAGAGAGGGACTTAAGTGAGAGTGGGACTTAAGTGAGAGAGGGACTTAAGTGAGAGTGGGACTTAAGTGAGAGAGGGACTTAAGTGAGAGTGGGACTTAAGTGAGAGAGGGACTTAAGTGAGAGTGGGACTTAAGTGAGAGAGGGACTTAAGTGAGAGTGGGACTTAAGTGAGAGAGGGACTTAAGTGAGAGTGGGACTTAAGTGAGAGAGGGACTTAAGTAGGAGCAAAAGGAATAGGGGTGAAGTTTGCGAGTTGTGTCCTTCCACGATAAATACAATGTGGTGAGGCCAAAATAAAAAGAAAAGTGGGAAAAAGTGGAGGATTTCTATTACCGAAAGAAAAACACTTTGATCCTAGGTCAGGAACAGTGGCGTGCAGAAGTCTGGTGATGTCAGGGGCCAACTCCCAGATTGTATGCCTCAAAGACTAAAGTATAAGTCCTAGTACTGAGAAAGAGACATAGGTTTGAATATGATTGGATTCCAATATGTGATCTACCTATTAACCCTAACCCTAACTATGGGTTAATAAGTATAGCACATATTGGAATCAACCCTAACTAGCCCTAACCCTTCGTTGTTTACATTCCAATATAGTTAATTAGGGTTAATAGGTAGATCACATATTGGAATGTAAACAACTCGGTAGATCACAGATGGGAAGAGCACCAAATATTGACTGCCGTCGAAGGTTAAGTATTTGTTCAAATTTTTACCAGATTTTCTTTTACGTTTTGTTTTCTTCAATAATGTCATTATTTTTCATTAAATGGTCAAATGTATGTATACTTTAGAAATGAAAAAAATATTAATAGTTATTGCAGAAAATAATCTTGAAGATCGGCTATTTACGTCAATGTTCGACAATTCCCGTCAGTTGTTGTTTGACACAGCCCGGAGTGTGGCTTGCAATTCTCTCGCGTTGTTGACACTTTTCGTTTTGGTTCAAAATGTCAATGTGCGCACTTCTTGCGTTTACACTCTTAACAAAACGGTCTCTCCGTAAGTAGAACGATTATTATTTTTTTACAAATTGAGAAATTTTGTTACTGTTGTTGTAAAATCCATATTTCTTTTAACAAACTAAACCGGCTATACCAATATGTATATAATGCGTGTGCGTGCCCCTCCCCCCCTCCCTGGTACCCTCGTCTGTTGCTGTCCATTATTGTCGTTTTGAAAGTCGGCAAAGCGCGTACCTGTTGACTCAGTTGTAATCAACTTTATTTCTAGGTTGGTTTAATGATAACCCTCGACTCGACACACTCTACTGTCATTTGCTTTTTTGTGTCGTGTTTTGTTTTGTGTCCGTGGAAGAACAAACAAAAAACAACAACAAAAACGTCCAACAACATCTGCTCGGTTGTTGGGAATGTCGGAAATGTCCACGCAAAAACGACGAAACATTTCCAATTGGTTTTATATTCCTTTTCTCGGCCTTCAGGCTGGGATTATTGAAATGTTCTGTTCTTGCTCAGGAGGCCATCCTCCCAGGCTTCACCTTCTCCTTTCAGGGAGGACTTTGTTGCCTAGACAGAGTTCAAAATCGACTCCGAAATCTAATGGATGGGGGGGGGTAATCTCTTCTCTTCCTTACAGCCTCTTTTTCACAGAAGAGACGTTGTTTCCGTGGAAGGTGCTCGATTGTGCTCCAATCTCTGGTTCTTTCTTGTAAGACATTCACAGCAAGAACTCGTTTTATTACCACAACGAAAAAAATAAAATAAAAACTCCCCTTTTTCCTCCCATGTGCCTAGCGCTAAGCGGAATTTCTACGAACAGAGCTTTTTTCCAAGGGGTTCCCACCCGTGGAACACAATACCACGGGACTGCTTCTCTGCAGATTACAACATTGTTTTTAACTAATTTCCTAACTGTATTTCTTTTAAAATAATTTATGTCGCTGCTAGTAACATTTACCGTGGTGTTAAGGATAAAAATTGTTCTCAGGGCATTCGAAAAACCCATACGCTCCCCCCCCCCCCAAAAAAAAAACCCCACCCGATTAGAAACGGGAATGATTCTATAAAATTACCAACTATTCGCCCGGTTTGAGAAAAAAGCACAGAAAGAAAAACGTTCATTTGCAATTCTATCATGAACAAATCTGTTCCAGTGTTTGCCATTTTTTTAATGTGTCAACAATTTCTCATGTGTTTGTTTCATGTCAATGTTTGTGTCATTGTGTTGAATGAATGATCGATGACACACAACATATACACATTGTTTTGTTTTTTTTTACCAGCAGAAGGAAGAAAGGAAATACGCAATAAATTAAACTATTTTCATTTCATTGTTTCGCAAATAAAACTTATTAAAAAAAAGGGGGGGATTTATTTTCTAGAACAGAGGTCCCGCTGATAAATACCGTTTATACTTGGGCAGAAACGAACCATATAGCTCAGTGGTTCTCAACATTTTTTAGCCCGTAAACCCTTTCATCGTGTATCAGTGTTTCAGTAGCGATAGGCCATGCACAGACTGTATTTTTTTGTGGCCATGGATCCAGTTTGTGTCTGTTAATTTATGGTGCCAATATCCCCCTTCCCTTCCCTTGACACCCCCGGGGGGGGGGGTCCTCCTGATTCAGAATCACTGATATAGCTCAATTTTAGCTATTGGTAACATATGGGGGGGGGGGCAGGCATCTAAATTGTGAAGGGGTGCATCTTATATTCAAATGATCTCCCTTTCTCATAACATTTCTCAGTACTAGGACTTATACTTGAGTCTCTGGAGCATACAACCAAGGAGTTGGGCATCGGACATCACTAGACTTCTGAACGCCACTGTGGCGCCATAAAAGATTTAAAAGTAAATATAGTTGGTAAATTCGTCCCAAACAATTTATTTTGGCTAAGATCAAAGTGTAGTATCTGTTCCGATGGTTACTGCACCCCATAGACTGGTATTGTCTTGGCCGTGGCTTGATTTACGCCGGTCTATGGGTCTGTCCTGTGCAGTTCTAGGAGGTCCACCCTCCCAGGCTTCGCCTCCCCTCTTTGGGGAGGAGTAAGTTTATTGCTTACTGCCTGAGGCGCCCCTACCGGGGAATGCCGACGGGGCTGCCCAGGCAATTTGTAATGGCCAGAGTGCTCACCTCTCGGGCGCTGGCTTTTCAAACCCCACTTTCCCGACCCGACCTTGGGTCACATCTTACTTGTAGGAGTAAGATAAAAACTGGCCTTGTGCCTAACTCCTGGAGAGGAGTAAATCAATACTCATATGTAACGTATTTGCGTTAAAAGAAATTTAATAGAAAACATAAGCATGTGAAGTTACCGAGTAGGATTGGCCTTTCGGGTTCGGTCGTAACCCTTCTGGCCCTTACTTACCAACTGTATTTTCTTTTAAAATCTTTTATGTCGCTAACAGTTACGTTTGTCGGCCCATTCTAACGGTAACTTCACATGGTTATATTTTCTGTTAAATATTAAATTGTTTTTAATTCAAATACGTCACACATGCGTAGGTAAACCCAATTAAATTGTTTTCGACCAATTCCCCAACTCTATTTCCTTTAAAATCTTTGACGTCGCCAACACTTACGTGTTACCGACTTTGGTATGTAAATTTAAACTCGAGCTAGAAATTACTTTCGAATAGGCATTTTATAGTTAAACATTGTTTATCTATCTCTATTTATATAAAGTTAGGTATGGACATATGTTTATATATTTGTATTCACTCCGTAAATAATAAAGCGATCGTTATGAATTTTGTGAAACACATATGTTAGGCGTAAGAAGTCATAATGTGGGCTATATTTAGTTTAAGTTAGTTTTATGCAAAGGGGGTAAAAAGGAGTGGAAGCCCTTCGTAAAGATTCAGATAGCTCCGATTTTTGTGAAAATTTAACAATAGGTATTTGACATCAATTAATAAATATTCTCCAAATTTCAGTAAATTTGGAGCATTTTAAATGGATTTTAGGGAAGCATAACATGAGTACAACCTCCCATTTGAAAATTCAAATATTTCAGATTTGCATTGAATTTGATCCATAGTCATTAGACACCAATTAAGCAAGATTCCTTGAATTTCCATTCTTCTTAAAACCCCTTAAGCCTTAAATTTTAGACATTTTGTAGAATCAAAATTATGCAATGGATTTTTATTAAAATTGTAACAAGGATTCTAGACATAAGGTTTAGTATCATTATATATTGATTTTAATCTTCGTAAGGGGACATAATGGTGCAAAACAGGTTGATTCAGGGAATTAATTTTACCTATTCTGGGAAGGGTATTCTTCTAGTTATTATACTAAATGTTAGTTGATCAACGTTTATTTCCCTAAGGCTTTTTTCCTATATGCTTTAATAATAAAAAACTTCATGCTAAAATATAACTTAGTTTTGGGACTGAGTTATGTTCGATAAAAAAATTCCGTTTTAATTATTTTAATTCACCGTAATTTATAATTAACCGAACAACTCTTAGCTATCTATCTACTCTCTAATATTCTTTAATGTCTTTGTGAGCATTTAGAGAAAGAGTGACTCTTTTTTGTCAGTGTGGCCATCTAATTTACATACGTGTATCTACACGTATGTAAATTAGATGGCAAAATAATAAGTTTCTTTAGTTCGATATAAGAATAATAAAAAATAATAATAATAATAATAATAATAATAATAATAATAATAAAACATGTCAACGATGTTTAGATAGAAAATGCCAATTCAAAAATGATTTCTGATTATAATTTAAGTTTATATGCCAAAGTCAAGTATTATGATTCTTTTGTGCATCTCAACCAAAAATAACGGCATTACTCTAGAAAGGAACAAACAAAATCGGTGTGGGCTATTTTTTTCTGTTTGATTTATTTAAAACAAAAATTTGCTGGTCGAATTTAAATATATTATAATAATATTTCCCAGAATTTCTCTTAATGTTTGAAGAAATTTGTGTTATTTTTCTTTCTTGATACAAACTTGAGACTGTAAGAAGATGAAGCGTCCATTGTGTACGGTTTGTTTAGTAAGAAGAAAGTTTCCATTAGCTTGTTTATAAAGACAAACTCTTCTTCCACATTTGAAATCGGTCTAATTCATACATCGCTTTACAACGAAAAGCAAGAGACGATGAACGTTTTGTTTTTGTAACAAATTAAGAAGAAACACCATAGCATGCAGAGTCGGGCGAGTACACGTACATCCACCGAGGTTGGGTTTTACATCCAACTGTCCCACGCATGTTAAGTCTTTTTCGACTTGGACGAGATCATTGCACACCTGTTCAGTTTGACGTTTACAATCCGACTCACCAAAAAGTTGGAAACATGTGCGCCAACAGTTCAGCGGAAGTGCATCTCACGCAAAATGCTCTGATTGGATAATGCATTAATCACTCCGTGTGCTTGTTTTACAAATACTTCAATAGATTATGCTCCAATGAACTGGCTACTGGGGTCCCCCCTCGACGTAAATTCACTAGACCAACTCGACAATCAGCTAAATCCCATCCATTCACTGTGGAGGTCCCCAGATGCCGGAGAGCTTTCTACTCCAATAGCTTATTTCCTCGTGCTGCTGGCCTATGGAACTCCCTCCCTTCCCCCTGTTTTCCCGACGGTACTGACATGCAGAAATTTAAAACTAATGTAAACAGATATCTCGCTGCGCAGCTCCCAATTTAGGTTGATCCCCCAAACCTTCTCCCTTTTTTCTCAGTAGCCCCTTACGTCTACAGTGGCGTCCTGCCTTGTTTGGGGTGAACTATGTTAAAAAAAAAAATAATTTTAAAGTGTAAGCTTGCGCGTGCAAAAAAAGGTAGTTTGTCACATATAACTGCTACAAGACATTATTTTCCCCTGGGTAGATTGATTAAGAAGACCGTCGCTGATTCAGAACTCCTACAAATTGCTTTACTAGCCGGCAAAATCTTGTCAGTGGCAATTTTTCGATACTTGTTGTGAATAGAACATTATCAATAGAAAGGATGAAAATATACAAAATAATTCATTTCTATTGACAACTTAAATAAGATAATTGAAAATAATTTTGTATTTGACTCCCAGCTTCTATTTTTTCTTCATTCTTCTACTTCTTTATTGTTATTATTATCATCTTTATTTATTATATATATAAGAAAAGTCAATCGGATTATCAAAGTTAGGCCTAAATAGCATTGTATCTGATAAATCAATATTTGATTCTTAATAGTCAATCATTTATGTCAAGTTTTATATTGTGCTCTTCTAAAACATTATTTCTAATTCCTATCGATTTTATTGATTACATACGATATCCAACCGGGATTTTCTTTTGTTAACAGATTTTCCCATCATTCACCGATTTTTCTCCTTGGTTAATCATCTCCGTTTATTATCTGTGTTAATGATATAACTGCGTTCGGTACAAATGCTTACTTAGTATACCTTTGAATTTCTTTCCTTTGTTAGTTCGGTTTAAGATGATTTCTTCATTCATCATTCTTGATTTTATTTTACATTTTATTTCTGCCTATAATTAATTTACACTTGAACTTTGCCGGCAACCGTTTCTTATGCTTCGGTTTATTTATTAACTTGTAGAGGTGTGCTAGCCTGTCTTCTGTTAGTGAGAGAGTGTGCATAGAAACTTGTGTGTACGTGCTCGACGTACAGTGAATATATCTCGTTAGGCGTGTGCTACTTGTCTAGGCCCTTTCAGCCTCAACAGACATAGGCTGGATTCTGGTACACGTACATGTGTTGTCTCTGAAAGAAAAAGCAGGAAAGAGAGAGAAAAGAAATGCTGTGTTTTGGTTTTTATATTGTGTGCTGAAATTCTTGCATTAGTAATTGGTTGAAAGAAATTGTTCATTTGATCTGTTGCTCAATTGAGAGTTGATATGCAAAATAAAACATTTGCTGCCGCTGCTGCTTCTAGCAAACTAACTCCAAAATGTATAAAGTTTGACTTTCTTTTAAATAGCCCAGTTATCCGTTTTCCTTTATATATAACAGTTTTTTTTCTTTCGGAACTTCATTTTTACATTAAAAGAAACAAGGGAATTAACTCATGCATTCGTCTTTATATAATTACTGTCCTTTTTTGCAACCAAAGAATTCATTTGAAAAACGATTAATACACAGTATCAACTGAAAAGCAACACAACACATTGCACGCACCTTCGGCCAGTTTTCATAAAGAAAAGAAGTTGTGTTCATAATTGCAGATTTTTATAGCTGGTATTAATGTGCAACTAATTTGCATGTGTAGAGCCTAATGGACTTTAAAAAGACAGATTAAAAGCAGACGACGAGTTGAATTTTGAACAGCCAAGAGAAAGTGTTGGTGTTCGTGTTGATAATTTTATTAGTGTTGTTATGGTGTTATATGAACAGAAGTTCCTTCTGAAGTTTGGACCATCATTTTGATTGTATCATGGCTACATGAGATTTTCATACATCTTTGTTTCTTAGATAATCAAACACTGATTCTTCTACCACAGGCAGTGCTGGATAGTCCTGCTAGACATTCATGAATTTAAGTTTTCAAAAAAGAAAAACCTCAAAATTGTTTATGCGATTTATATTTCACTATTTGTGTAAGACGTCCGATCGATTTTGTTGGAAAATATCGCTTCATTCAATTACTTTGCCAAATAATGTGAATATTTTCTTACAATAAATTATTTAAGAGAAAAGAGAAAGTGTGTGCATGTCAGAGTCGAGGTTTTGAAAGGAATCGGATTCGGACTCATAATAATGCTAGGAGTCGGAGTCAGTGCCGTGCAGAGGTCTGGTGATGCCCGGGGCCAACTCGTTCTTTGTATGTTCCAAAGACTCAAGTATAACTCCTAGTACTGAGAAATATTGTGGGAATTTATTTGCCTGAGCTTGATGTGAAGGGGGCAAGCGATGGAATTCTGTGTGACGTCAGTGAAATAGGAACATAAATGAAATCTGTAACTATTTGCATATTACATTGGAGTCATCTTAATTTGATTGGATGAGGCTACAATGGAAAAGCTAGAAAAAAGTGATTGTTTGCCCACCCCCTCCTCTAAAGTGGACTGGACTAAAGTGAAAAACGTCAGTTCATAAGTATTTTATGGCACAGTTGCTAAGTGGTTAACGACCCGGACTGCCGGGTTTGAATCCAGTTCGTTCCACAGAAACACTTTCATCAAAACTCACACGTGACCTTGTGTCTGACCTCCTGAAGAAGAGGTAAATAAAATACCGATTTAAGTATTTTGTATGTTACCGTTTTTTTTTTGTTGTTTTTAAAAAAAATCTTTGTTACAATTACAAGGACAGAGTATTGCTTGTAAGCAGCGAGGTAATACGTTGCAACTGAACTATTTTTTTTTGGGGGGGGGGGGGGAATTATCACATCCCCCCCCCCCCCCCATTACGTTGGATAGAAAAAATCCGACAATGTGAGAAAGGGAGATAGTTTGAATATGATTGGATATCCTACCCTCCTAATTTGGATGCCCGGGGCAACTGCCTTGTACCCCCCACCCCCTTTTGACGCCACTAGTGGGAATCGGAGTTAGATTTTTTAATTTCTGATAATCAACAGACCGCATGGAAATTGGAAGACTTTAAAATAATCAGATGCGGATATTTAAAAATTCTAGTAGTCAGAGTCAGAATTTTCAAAATTCTAGGAGTCGGACCTTATTATACCTTCTGACTCCACAACCCTGGTGTGCACGTGTGGTAGTGGTGGTGGTAGAGGGCAATGAAAGAAACAAAAATGAAAGTAAAAATAAAATTTCCGACTTAGATTTATTTGCAGTTACACCCGAAATTATACGTCTGCATAATTTTTGGATATAATTGAAATATTTCATTCACTAGTTCATAAAGTATTTTAACTTGTTCAGAAACGTACACTTACACAACAATACAGACTTTGTTAACACAACTAATTCAGTGAACTTTGTCATGGCGCAAGGCACAATGGAGTTTGTCTGTTAATCAAAAGGTTGTTGGTCCGAATCCAACCGGAGGTGATTGTTTACCCTTTTCTACCAAAACTAAACAATTACGAGACTTACACATTGTTTATTGAATTACACCAAACTTTTTACAATTCTGTTGGAAGCAGCAGCAGTAAATGTTATTTTTACATGTCGGCTCTCAATTGGGCAGTTTCTTTCAACCAATAACAGCACAAGAAATATTCACTCCCGAAAATTTGCGCATACATAAAAACCAAACCACAGTGTTTTTCTTTATTTTCCAGTATTTTTCTTCCACAGACAACACACATGTACACATCAAAATCCAACATAGGCTCTTTGGGGCTAAAAAGTCCTCAGCATGTTGCACGCACATAAGAGACTTCACGAACCACTAAACATGGCGACAGCTTATATACACTGCTAACCGAACTTATGTACATAGTTCATACACGGGCTCTCTCATTAACAAAAAAGACATCGGCAGAAATGAACATGTGTACTCAATTATCTTTACACACAAAACAACTCTTCTTTCACCGAGAACGTTCTTGGACTCTTTGAACTTTCATTCATTGTCAACACTTTATTTTGAATTATCTTAACAAGTTGGCAATAAAAATTAATTATTTTATATGGATAAATTTTGTCATTCCTTCTTTTGATAATGTCATATCTTCAACAATTATCATTTAGAAATAATACTTTCTTAACAAATACATATCTACTAAAACAAAATTAATTCCACTATATTGTATTTATATTTTTTTTTTATAAAACAAGTCAGCCATTTCATTGAATTAAAGTGAATCCACCATAATGCATTTTCATTTCTTAAAATAACAAATCAGCGATTTTTATGAATTACTTTGTAAATTTCTTTTTTTCTGTCTTTAAATATCTTTGCTATTCATGTATTATTAAATCAACATTACCTGACAACCTGGGCTACAATTAGTAGGGCAGATATATATATATATATATATATATATATATATATATATATATTTTTTTTAATTATTAATTAGCTAATTAATATAATATATAGAGAAAAGTCAGTCGGATTCTAAGTTAGACCTATAAATAGCATTGCATCTGAAAAATCGATACTTGATTCAGCTTAGCCAGTGAATTACGGAAATTTTCGGTCTGTGTACTTTACATAAAATAGAACTTATAATCGATTCTATCACTTACATATCTTATTAGGCTTGATAGTTTTTTAGTAGCAGACACTTCATTGTATTGATTATTATACAATGAAAATGCTGCATTTGTTACAAACTGGGAATTCTAAATAGCGTCTACAATCGCTAGGTACGTATTTTCCTCATCTTTTACTTTATGACTACATTTTCAGAATAAATTAAATTAGTTTTTACATTCAAACATTCATTATATATATAAGCTTACTTATTCACAATTTCCTTACTATTCACTGTTAGAAATAGTAAAAACGTCTCAACGTCTGAGGGGACTACTAATGTTTATTCGCTTTGAACAATTTCGATGATAGGAAATAAAGAACTGGAAATGTCAAAATTGTTTTGAATTTGAAACAAAATTTTTTAAAATCTAGAAAATTAAGGACACAGAAAGTGAAGAAAAATGTAATGTAAAAATTCAAAATTAAATCTCAAAAAATGAAAAATCTCATAGCGAAAAAATCCAAATAATTAAAGCATCAGTAACAAAGAGTTTTTTTTTAAAGTGGAAGGAATAAATGAATAAAATCTGAGCTGATAACAGTTTTTTTTAAAGTGGAAGGAATAAATGAATAAAATCTGAGTTGATAACAGTTTTTTTTTAAAGTGGAAGGAATAAATGAATAAAATCTGAGTTGATAAGTTTTTTTTAAAGTGGAAGGAATAAATGAATAAAATCTGAGTTGATAACAGTTTTTTTTAAAGTGGAAGGAATAAATGAATAAAATCTGAGCTGATAACAGTTTTTTTTAAAGTGGAAGGAATAAATGAATAAAATCTGAGTTGATAACAGTTTTTTTTTAAAGTGGAAGGAATAAATGAATAAAATCTGAGTTGATAAGTTTTTTTTAAAGTGGAAGGAATAAATGAATAAAATCTGAGCTGATAACAGTTTTTTTTAAAGTGGAAGGAATAAATGAATAAAATCTGAGCTGATAACAGTTTTTTTTAAAGTGGAAGGAATAAATGAATAAAATCTGAGTTGATAAGTTTTTTTTAAAGTGGAAGGAATAAATGAATAAAATCTGAGCTGATAACAGTTTTTTTTAAAGTGGAAGGAATAAATGAATAAAATCTGAGCTGATAACAGTTTTTTTTAAAGTGGAAGGAATAAATGAATAAAATCTGAGTTGATAACAGTTTTTTTTTAAAGTGGAAGGAATAAATGAATAAAATCTGAGCTGATAACAGTTTTTTTTAAAGTGGAAGGAATAAATGAATAAAATCTGAGTTGATAACAGTTTTTTTTTAAAGTGGAAGGAATAAATGAATAAAATCTGAGTTGATAAGTTTTTTTTAAAGTGGAAGGAATAAATGAATAAAATCTGAGCTGATAACAGTTTTTTTTAAAGTGGAAGGAATAAATGAATAAAATCTGAGCTGATAACAGTTTTTTTTAAAGTGGAAGGAATAAATGAATAAAATCTGAGTTGATAAGTTTTTTTTAAAGTGGAAGGAATAAATGAATAAAATCTGAGCTGATAACAGTTTTTTTTAAAGTGGAAGGAATAAATGAATAAAATCTGAGCTGATAACAGTTTTTTTTAAAGTGGAAGGAATAAATGAATAAAATCTGAGTTGATAACAGTTTTTTTTTAAAGTGGAAGGAATAAATGAATAAAATCTGAGCTGATAACAGTTTTTTTTAAAGTGGAAGGAATAAATGAATAAAATCTGAGTTGATAACAGTTTTTTTTTAAAGTGGAAGGAATAAATGAATAAAATCTGAGTTGATAACACCAAAACGAGACTAATAGAAATAATGAATGAGATCATAAGATCAGGATAGCTAAACAGATGGCAAAGACAAATCTGGATATTGTTGGAGAGAAGTGCATTTGAAATAAAAATAGTAACAAATGAACAGGACAAGAGGGATGCTTGGAAATGTCACTATGAGAAATTGTTGAATACTGAGTTTTCATGGAACCGAATCTCGAAGGTTCAGAAAGAGTATCTGGATCAGCTGTAAGAATTGAGAAAGAAATGGTACAGCTAGCTGTAAGATGAAGAAGGCGTTGTTGCAGAAATATTGAATGCTGCGGGTGAAACAGGCATTGCTGCGGGTGGAACAGGTGCTAGTGTCATTGCAAGAATTGATTGAATAAGTTTGGCAAATCACATCATAAAAGAAGAGGTTATCCCGAAAGACTGGGAACTTAGTACAATTGTGAATTGTTACAAGAGTAAAGGGGAAGCACTTGATAGAGGTAATTATAGAGGCTTAACGTTGATGGATCAGGTCTTGGCAATAATTGAAAGAATAATTGAGCAGCAAATAAGAAGTCAGCTAAACATCGATGAAACATGCAGTTTGGTTTTATGCCTGGGAAAAGTACCACTGGTGCTATATTTATCCTGAGACAAATGCAAAAAGAAGAACCTTTATTTTACTTCTGTGGATCTGGAGAAAGTTCTGATAGAGTTCCAAGAGATGTTTTCTGGTGGGCTTTGCATAAACTAGGGGCAAACAAGTGATTGATGAAGGACATTTCAGCAATATACAGAAATGCTGAAAGTTGTGTTAGAATTCACAGCACATTTAGTGACAGCTTTAATATTAAAGTAGAAATACATCAGGGTTCAGTGCTAAGTTTGTTCCTTTTCATTTGTGTCTTAGAAGCATTGTCCAGAGAGTTCCATACAGGTTGTCCAGAAGAGATGCTGTATGCTGATGATTTTGTACTTGTCTGTGAAACAATGGATGACCTACTTGTTAAGTTAAAGACTCAGAGGAATTCTATGGAAAGTAAAGGATTAAGAGTGAATGTTACCAAGACCATTACCTCTGTCGACTCAGGCATGTATACGCAGTGTGATGATTTATGGAAGTGAAACCTGACCAGCAGATGTTGAGGACATGTGTTGTATGGAGAAAACTTATATGAGAATGATACGATGGATGTATGAGTCTTAAAGACAGGCTTAGGTTTGATGACATCAGAGGATGATTAAATCTGTATAGGGAGATGTGTGCAGAACAGGAGACTTCGATGGTATGGCCATGTTGAAAGAAAGGATGAGAGTTCTTGAGTTAGTAGATGTAGAGGAGTTGAGGTAGTAGGTTCAGTTTACAAAGGAAGGTCAAAGAAAATATGGGAGGAAGTGATAAAAATGGACTTGAGAGCAAGTGGAATAAATAAAGACCTGAGTAGATATAGGTTAGTTTGGAAGTCGATTTCGAAAAGCCATCCAACATGTAAAATTGACGATGATGATGATGATGATGACTTAAAAAAGCATGAAAATAATAATAAAAATAGTAGCGTTTAATATGAGAGAACAAAAGAAAATCGCTCAATAAATAGAATATCGAATATGAGAAGTAAGACTGGTAAGAAATAAATAATAGAAACAAACTAATAATGGTCACAGTAAAACATGAAGATGCGAAACTTTGGCGCAATTACAAATTAAAAAGATGGTGAATGAAAGACGAGAAAATATATGGAATATCCGTCTCAGAGCAGGTAAAATTAATTCACCAAACAAAACAATTTTGCACTTATGTTTTGAATCTTTATTCCAATTTTGATCAAAATTCCATTACATGATTTTGATTCTAGAAAATGTCTCAAATTTAAGGTTTAAGCTTAAGGAGTCTTAAGAAGAAATTCAAATTTAGGGCATCTTGCATTAATTATATTTCTGAATTTTTGAGATGAGGATTGATAATTTGTATAATTTTTGTTATTCGGACTACATTTCTCATCTTGAGTGTTATCATCACAACGTTTCGGCTGCTGTAACCTCCGGCCAAGGAAGGTTAAAGGTAGAAGGTTCAATCCTGCGTATGGGCGATACGAAGAATTGCGAATTACTGAAGACTTCTCCCAGTCATGGCTGGCGGAACAAAAGCATGCTACCCTCGTGGATTAAATAAAGGGTTCCGTTCGAAATTCCATCCAGATTCCCGAGTTCGACAGAAATTTTCCCGAGTTCGAAGAGATACACCTGAAGAAGACTGGAGTTTACAGCAGCTGAAATGTTTTGATATGATAAAACTCCAGATGAGAAATGTAGTCGAATAACCTTGCATTAATTGGTGTCAAATTACTATGGATCAAATTCAATGCTAATCTGAAATATTACAGTTTCAAATAGAAGGTTGGGCCCTAAAACCCTTTAAAATACTCCAAATAAATTGCAGTTTGGGGAATATTTATTAATCGATGTCTAATACCTATTGTTGAATTTTCACAAAAATCGGAGGCATGTGCATTTTCACAAAAGGCTTCCACTCCTTTTTTTGAAATTAAACTAAATATAGTTCATATTACTCACCCTTACATTTAGCAGTTGTGCTTCTGAGTTCATAATGATCAGTTAATTTGTTTAGGAGTGACTCCTGTATATACAAGAATATAAATATGTACACATCAGGGTTCAGTACTTTAAATATAGAGACATAATCCAAATTCGACAAAATCAGAAAAGGAGATGAAAGAAAGGAAATAGATGAAAGAAAGGAGATGAAAGAAAGAAAAAGAGATGAAAGAAAGAAAAGGAGATGAAAGAAAGAAGGATAATAATTACTTTTAGTGACATAAATTTTTTTTAACGAATTAGTCTTAGGAAATTAATCAAAACAATTTATTTTGCTTTACCTGCTCATTTTTTTTTTACCTATTTGCGTTAAAAAATTAATATTTAATTTAAAGCATAGGCCTTTTAAGTTACTGTAAATATCGGTTCTGTGCAAACTAGCCATCTTTGTTTAGTTAGAGGAGGTAAAGTCATAACGTAAACAAAGAGGGCTATTTACGGTAACTTAAAAGGCTCATAACTTATACTATTTTTTAAAGGAAATAAGTCACAACTGAGTAGGTAAAGGAAAATACATTGTTTTTGACTAATTTCCCAACGGTATTCCCTTAAAAATAATTTATGTCACTAATAGTAATGATTATTGAAAAAATATTACAAATAAAAAAAAACACTCAAACTCAAACTGATAATGGAAAAGCGGCGAAGGTGCATTATAGTTGACAATGAAAAAAGGTGTGACAAAAACAGTCAACAAATAACTGTTACAAAACGCAAGAAAATTTAGTTTTCTACCTACCTGCATAATTTTCTTTTGTGTTTATTCATGTCGATATAAAATTTCGTTAAAATCGCCCTTGGTTGATGCCGCCATTTCTTCATAACGGACATCACCATGGTTTGATTGGTCTTTTGGGGTGAAAAAACGAACAAACAGTTAACTGTTCCAAACGCAATAAAATTGACTTTTCTACCTAATTGAAAGGAGAAAATGACGAAAAAGAAAAAGTAATCAGACTTCAGTGATTTCTGAAAAATGGCACCAGTGATTTCTGGAAAATGGCGCCAGTGATTTCCAGAGAAAGCTGAATCAAGTTCTGATGTTTCTACACAATAAAAACCGAATTAATCTGACTTTGCAAACTAAAACTAAAACTAAAACTTAGTTTATGGTTAGTTTAGGGTTTAGTTAGGGTTAGGTTAGGATTAGGTTAGAGTAAAATTTAAAAAAAAAAACCCAGTTTGGTTCGTATTTTGTAGATTGTTCGGTAAAGTAAAAGTAAATTCGTATGAATCACCACAGGACAACTTTGTTGACCGGCTTGATTCTGTTGTCGGCATTCTTGGTTGCCAACATCCCTAAGTGAAAGTGGTATTATGGAATCGACTGGATTCGAATTTAGCACTCTAGGTCGTCAGTCCGTATCGTTATCCACTTAACCACCATCACCTCCTGTGAAGTTCGTTAACGAACGTTATCGTCACTTTTACTTAGCCAAACACGGTTATTTTCCATCATAGTCGATTCTTTTGTGTAAAGTGGTCGCTAATTTAAAAATTAAAAAGCCCCCCCCCCTCCAATCTAAAAAAAATTAAATTTTTTTAAAAAGTACCCCCCCCCCCCCCCATTTATATTTAAAACAGAGAAAAAATAATTTGGATAAGTAAAAACAACGAAACCCAATTTTTCCATCACAAAATTGAGAAACCATTCGGTTAAATGTCTCAATTAACCACTAACTGGGCTGGAAGTGGGCGCTCATTTTATGTTAAATTTATATAGGAAAGTGATTCCCCCACCTTAAAATTTAAAATATTTAATTTTTTTTTCCTTTTTTGTAAATATTTTTTTCAGTCTGTTTACATATAATTGCCCTAAAAAGTAGAATTTGAAGTTAACGGATATTACTCACAATTTTTAATGTACACACACAGAATTCGGCAGTTTAAAGGCTTTTAAATTCTGCAAAGGCATTAAATATAACAGGGTAATTTCAAGAATGAGCTGATAAAAGCGTGTCCACTCTAGAAGTCTGCTGAATCTGAAAAGGAAGAATTTGGTGCTGGGATATGTGACATCAGTCTCAAGGAGCTGGCATTAAGGTCTATGAAAATCACCAATGGTTTTGTACAAAATTCACATTTACGAAAACAAAATAAGTATAAAAAACAATATATATATATATATATATATATATTATATATATATAATATTTATAAATAAATATTAAATTATTAATACCTACAGACGCTAGTATTTCAAGCTTATTGCTCTCATCAGTGCAGGAAAGTAACAGTTTCAGACGGTCAGGAGGCACGAACCCGGTTCACAGAGTCAGCCTAGAATCTGCAAGCAGTCGCCATATCCACTCGGTCAACGGAAACTGTCACGTAATTAAGGGAAATTAAGAACTGTGTACCGACATTGCCCGGGGGAATATAAAAGAATGATTTAATTATAAAAATATAAATATTAGATTATCACCTCTGAAAAAATTAGAAAAGAACCCACTATAAGTTATATCGGTGATTAAAATAAGATATAAATATACGGCATAATCATGTTCACACACTGGTTCCGCTAGATCACCGAAGTTAAGCAATGTTGAGCTTGGTCAGTACTAGATCGGTGACCATTTGGGAATACTAGGAACTGTATAGCCCCTAGCTATGACCAAATAGCGTCACAAATCCGCAGTTCCTAGCGTAGCGACTATGGCAAAAAACCATGAATGATTATCACCAATAAGGTGCCGGAAACCAGGGATGGGTTTCTTCCTCCAGGAGTGAACAAAAACCTTGATGGCGATAATGGTGATGATAAATTCTGGTAACAAATATTAGCCCCCCCCCCCTCCCCGCCAGAAAAAAAGGCTTGAACAACTTATGTGTTAAATAATCTATTATGAATAAAAGTTGTTTTAAATCAAATAAACTTAGGATATGCGTCAAAAACTTTTTTTCTTTACATATACATTTGAACTGGTAATATTAATAGAATTTATTAGCCTTATTTCCGGGTGGGGGGGGGGCTTAATTTCTTTACAGCAATTTAAATCCTATTTCAGTCTTGTAAATTACTGACATTGGACTCCTTTTCTGATTTTTTTTTTCAGAAGTTATACGTTAATAGTTATTGTTTTAAAGTTAAATCATTCTTTTATATTCCCCCAAGGCAACGATGGGACACGGGCCCTGCTAGTAAACAAATAAACCGAAACAACTAAACTGACCTTTTTGAGCTCTGTTGCGATACTGCATGTCAACTCTTCTATGTTTATGTCCAGGGAAGAGACATCGTTTTATACTGAGACAATCATCCAGGATGGGAGTTTTAATAGTCGAGAAATTGTTAACAACAACAATAAATACCTCATATAAATCAGCTTCTTTCGTGTGAATCAGATGATTCTAGTGTTGGCATTAGTTTCCCCAATGTTTTTCTAGTTAGAAATCTTTCTGGAAAGACATCGGGTACTTACGGGAAGGACCACGAGAAGGTTGCCAACATCCCTAAAAAAACTCATCAACGTTAATTCTGTTTTGAATCATAACAAACGTAAAAAATATCAAAAAGCTGTTTTCGAAATTGTGACATACAATACAATATTCCTTTATTCTTCGAATACAGTCACAAAGACTGGAAGGACGAAAGTGAAATTGAGAGAGCGTTCGTTCTGTATATCAAGGATTGAACATGGTTTATATATGAAGAAATAAAGTATTTGTTAAAAATAATATTTTTGTAAAAAAATAATTATTGTATTGTTTGTAAATGAAGGCGTTTTACTGAATGGGGGAATTGGAGATACAATATTTTAATTTCAATTGTTTTCTGTTCGGCAATTATATTTAATTATTCCAGAATAGGATTGTAGCCAGCCAATCAAAGCTGTGTAAACGTAGAAAGATTCAGCTCTACGGAGTGATTCGTATTTACTTAGTGAAGGTATAATGGGTAAAAGACAATAGCACGGAATAAAAAAAATGAAACAATGATGGACGTAGCGAGAAAATTTATCTTATGAAGAAGTACCAGTGTAAGATGGTGGTGGTAGTTGATTTTTGCATGTGAGTAAAAGTTATTCCGCCTTCTTGTATGTATGACTTATTTGAGAGAGTCATTTATGTCGGAATTAATGTAGGAAATTCTGTAATCGAATGAAACTGACTGATAATTTTCGAAAACAAGCATCAATTATTGCCATAAAGCGTGACCATATTGGAATTCTATATAGCGCTTGTGTCTGGAAGCAGATGGGAAAAGTCGAGTTACTTTATTATATATATACATATATATGTTTATTTCTGTAGTCAAACCTTCAGTGTTTAAGATCAATAGATATGAATTTATAATTCCAAAACATTTATAAAGGAATGTTTCCTAAAGTAAGTTTTTCGATTATTTTGGATACTTTTCTCTTCTTTCTGATGAATCATTATCATAGAATATCCAAGTAATTCTTAAAAACCTTGATTGTCTGGACAAATGGAGGAACGTACGTTAAAAATGAATCTCTTTACTGAAAAATAAAGATATCGTCGTTGAAATTTGCTTTTTTCTATTGTCTATATATATATATGCACGTGTTCAGGCTTCTGTTGGTATGGACACAGTCGCTGCTCGAGTGGTGCTATAAAGAGATAGCTTGAGATTTTATAACGAATTATAAGAATCAGAGTTAAACAATTTTCCCCTCACATCTCATTCGATGTTCTTAGTTTTTAATTTATCATTCTGACGTTTCCTCTTAGAGGGTCAGACGATAAGGCCTTAAGGAAAATTTAGCAATTTTCTTTTTTTCCACCTGCTCGTTTCATTGATTGAAAATGTTTTCTCTGAAATATTATATATATATATATATATATATATATATATATTGTAATATAGTAGGAAAAATCCCAGCAGGGTGCTCGATTCATTGAGAATTGAAATTAAGAGCGTAATATTTATTTATTTTTTGGTACAGAAAAATTAGTACAACATTAGTACCGTCGGTTTCAAGCTCAGAAAGACTTAGCCATTCGTCTCTCTTCAGCTTATGTTATCACCGGTTTCAGAAATGTGAAGTCACGTGTACTCTTGTTTGGACGCGTTAAAAAATTAATAAAGGTTGCTAGCTCCACTTCTTTAAATATATATTTAAAGAAGTGGAGCTACCAACCTTTATTAATTTTTTAAATAATTTTTGTTCATTATTTGATATTTTAATATTTTACATTTTTTTTTAAAGTTTAGTATTTCAATTTTTATATTACATAAGAAGGGCACTATAAGTGTAGTATTAACACAGCATGACGTCGCTAGCTATATATGCATCGCTCCTTTCATTAAGTAGAACGCTCTCATGACGTCAAGTCGCCAGATAAAGTGTTAAAATTATCACTGTTTATTCGTTGTTCAACATTGGCCGAGCGGTTCTGTGCGTCGGTATTTGAGTTGCAAAATACTCGGAATCCGGTGTTTCACATCGCATGACCAGTAGTGAATAGCTATATTTCTATGCTGATGAGTCCCGATTATAAAGGACAAAACGTATACGTACATAGATAATAAACAAAATAAATATTATATATACTAGCAAATATATGCTCCCTCCGGTCGCATATTTTTGCTAGGCAGCCGCGTCAGAAATGAATGCCTACGCATAAACCGATGGAGCACCAGTCATATTTCTTGGGTGGTTAGACATTGATTTTCTTTGTTTATGACCAAGAATATTTTTAGTTGACAATGAAGAAAAAAAAAATTTCGACCCCACCCCGATTTTTGTTTTACCCTCCCCATAAATAGAAATATTTTTAGTTAAAGAAAAAGGAAAAAAAATTTTGACCGCCCCCCACCAATACATAAATATTTTTAATTAAAAAAAAGAAAAGAAAAACGGTAAAAAAAAATCAAATACAGCGAACACGATTAGTTATTTAAATGCTCTCAAGAAGAAGTTTACCTAAATTAAATTCATTAGAATGTGTGTGTGTGTTTTAAATAGTAATTTTTAAATCAATTATTTTAATTAAACAATTTGATTCAATAAAATTGTTAAAAATCAACTAAACACAGCGAAGAGCATTTTTCAAATCGGAAAAAGGTGTACCTAAAATAAAACAATAAAAAAATCGGTACTCTTTTACTGTAGGACCCGCGCTAACTTTGACCATGACCCTAACCCTAACTCTAAACCCTTACCCTAACCCCCACTTTGACCCTGACCTAACGACGGAGTCAAAGTTAGCGCGGGTCCTACAGTAAAAGAGCACCAAAAAATCAAATACAGTGAACACGATTAGGTATGTAAATGCTCTCGGAAAGAAAGTTTACCTAAATTAAATTCATTAGAATGTGTGTGTGGGTGTGTGTGTTTAATGACCTTTTTTAATTAAACAATTTGATTCTAAAATCAGTTGTATAGTTTTCCAGTAAAATGTGTTAGTTTTTTGTTGACAGAAAAGAAAAAAAAATCACATCTTTTATTTTAATAAATAAAACATGGAATAAAAACAGTTTGTAAATAAAGGCTTAAATCATAAACACAGTTAAGTTTGTAAAAAGATGATAATATTGGAAGTTTTTCAAATCGGAACAAAAGGTGTACCTATAAGAAAAGTATTAAAAAATCAAATACAGTAAACACGAATAGTTTTTTTAAAATGCTCTCGAAAAGAAAAAGTTTACCTAAACTAAATTCATTATGATGTGTGTGTGTGCGTGTTTTTAAATAGTCATTTTTAAATCAATTATTATTTTAATTAAACAATTTGATTCAATGAATTTGTGTTTTAAAACATAATGGCTAATAAGATTAAAACAGTAAACAAACTCAGAACGTTTAAATAAAAAAAATCAGAGTAAAAGTAACACGGCAAATGCCAGCGTTTTGTTTACATTTTAAATATACTGAATAATCAGAGGGAGGTAACCAATTCAATGGATTAACGCTGGCTGTTCAATCAATTTCGCAATAGATATATTAACTACGTAACTCATTTCATGTATGTATATATATATAAATAATAAAAGAAATAATTATAATTTATAAATAAGATTATTAGCGAGCAAAAAAGCGTAAATACATGTGGAAATCTGAAGAAAACAATCATGAGTGCATATTTGCGAATACTAATTTATTAGAAGTTTAAAAGCAATTAATTATGTAAATTGAGAAATGCTCATAGTGTTTACGGCGGTTTTTGTAGTAGTATATAAAGACAGATACATAATCTCCATTATTAATATATATATATATATATATATATATATATATATATATATATATGAGAGAGAGAGAGAATTATTCAACAGTTTTTAATACAACACGAATATTTAGATTTATTTTCAACAAAAGGATAGTATTGGTCTACAGAAGACGATATTCAATATAAACTGTGAAGTATGTTCTGCTTGATTGATAAGAAAGGGAAATTGTTAATGTCAGATGACAGATGAGTTATTTCCCTTGGATGAATACAGGAAATGGAGACTATTGAAAGGAGATATGTTTATTGATTAGAGTCTGAAAGATGTGGACCAGTAAATATCTGTGGAGGCAATAGGATTTATTAACGTTTGGAATAAATCCTATTGCCTCCACAGACATTAGGGAAGTAATTCATTAATAAACAGATTTGAAAAAGGTAGATTAGATCAGTTGTTCAAAATAATGAATACTTAATAGGACATGTAAGTTTGATAGCACATTTTGATAAATTTGATCATGCATTGAAGTAAAAGTTCAAGTGAAAGCAGATGTTCAACATGAACAGAAAACAGAAACTGGTTTAAAGTGTTAGAAAATTTAATGTCAGAAAAAATCGATTGAAATTATAGTTCAAATACATTTGGCGTAAATGAAATGTGGGAAGACTTAAATGGAATTAGCTGACTCGACCCGGCGTTGCCCGGGAGTATCTTATTGCAGTTAGTAAAAACCAGTTGAATTGTTTTGTATATAAAAGTGAAGAACTAAAGGTGCTTCTATAGAAAGGTGACCCATTTCAGCCTGAATGTTTTCGATTGAGATTTATGGAACAAACCAGAAATGCTCAAAGCAGTTTGCAAATTGAAAGCCGCGAAAAAATGTAAAAAGGCAGACGATACAAAAGAATACAACTGCAGAATCAAAATAAATTTCACTGCGGTGACAGCAGCTGTTCGATTGGAATTATAGTTTGAATACAAATGAAATGTAGGAAGAAGTAAATACAAAGATTAAATCTATAATAGATAATATTCCTGAAGTTATTATAAAATTCTTTTAATAGGAAATCTATTAGTCAATGTAACTTTTCTATCTTGTAAAAGAAAAAAAAACGATTGTGTTACCTATCTATAATATTTCTAATTGCAACTGATCAGGAGTCACTCAAAATGTGACAAATCATCATCATCATCATCATCATCATCATCATCATCATCATCGGTTTAATGTCCGTTTTACATGCTGGCATGCATTGGACGACTTTAAAAAATTGACTTCTAAACTAACCTATCTCTGGCTAGGTCTTTATTCATACCTTTCCCTCAGGTCAAATTTTATCACTTCTTCCCATGTTCTCCTTGGTCTTACTCCATGAACTGAACCTGCTACATCAACTGTTCTACGTCTACTAACCCAATAACTCATCCATTTTTCCAACGTGGCCATACCATCGAAGTCTATTATTCTGCACACATCTTCTTATACTGTCCAAATTTAATCTTCCTTTGTGATCATCAAATCTAAGCCTGTCTTTAAGACTCACATTACATTAATCGTATCATTCTCATATCATTTCTTTCCATGCAACGCATGTCCTCAACCTTCACTGGCCAGGTTTCATTTCCATACATCATCAAACTGCATACACATGCCTGATAGGCTCTTCCCTTGGTCGACAATGGTAATGCTATGCTAGTTAGTAATGACAGAAGGGAAAACAATTCGAATATTACCTGTATTTTCGACCAGGCATTAGCACATATATAAAATGCAAATACTTAAATCCCTGATGTGTATTCCATCATCGACTAGCAGAGGGGAAATGTCTTTTACAGATATTAAAATATGTAACTATCCGGCATGGGAATAAACGTGGAATTATATTTTGAAAAACTATTAAAATGTTTTAAGTAAACAACATAAATATTGGAAGCAAATGAAAATTTGAAACATGAAAATAGAATTGTTAAAAATTTTTAAAGCAATTATAAACGATTATTCAAATATGCAAAATTAAAAAGCAAAATTTGCAAGAACGGTAATTGAGTAAAAAACGAGGGAACAGGTGAATTAACGGAAACACTAGTTGGAACAGTTGGTGTACTAGCAAGCAGGGTTGCAGAGTCAGTCGGAATTAGAGGGAGTCGGAGGTTTTTGGAAGGAGTCGGATTTGAAGCTGTGTTACATAACGAGGGCCTTGTTTCAGTGGAAAAGTTTAAAGGTCAGCAGAGGTCACCTCAATGGAAAAGTTTAATGGTCAGTAGAGGTAACCTCAGTGGAAAAGTTTAATGGTCAGTAGAGGTAACCTCAGTGGAAAAGTTTAAAGGTCAGCAGAGGTAACCTCAATGGAAAAGTTTAATGGTGAGCAGAGGTAACCTCAGTGGAAAAGTTTAATGGTCAGTAGAGGTAACCTCAGTGGAAAAGTTTAAAGGTCAGCAGAGGTCACCTCAGTGGAAAAGTTTAATGGTCAGCAGAGGTAACCTCAGTGGAAAAGTTTAATGGTCAGTAGAGGTAACCTCAGTGGAAAAGTTTAAAGGTCAGCAGAGGTCACCTCAGTGGAAAAGTTTAAAGGTCAGCAGAGGTCACCTCAGTGGAAAAGTTTAATGGTCAGCAGAGGTAACCTCAGTGGAAAAGTTTAAAGGTCAGCAGAGGTCACCTCAGTGGAAAAGTTTAACGGTCAGCAGAGGTCACCTCAGTGGAAAAGTTTAATGGTCAGCAGAGGTAACCTCAGTGGAAAAGTTTAATGGTCAGCAGAGGTCACCTCAATGGAAAAGTTTAAAGGTCAGCAGAGGTCACCTCAGTGGAAAAGTTTAACGGTCAGCAGAGGTCACCTCAGTGGAAAAGTTTAATGGTCAGCAGAGGTAACCTCAGTGGAAAAGTTTAATGGTCAGCAGAGGTCACCTCAGTGGAAAAGTTTAAAGGTCAGCAGAGGTCACCTCAGTGGAAAAGTTTAATGGTCAGCAGAGGTAACCTCAGTGGAAAAGTTTAATGGTCAGTAGAGGTAACCTCAGTGGAAAAGTTTAAAGGTCAGCAGAGGTCACCTCAGTGGAAAAGTTTAAAGGTCAGCAGAGGTCACCTCAGTGGAAAAGTTTAATGGTCAGCAGAGGTAACCTCAGTGGAAAAGTTTAAAGGTCAGCAGAGGTCACCTCAGTGGAAAAGTTTAACGGTCAGCAGAGGTCACCTCAGTGGAAAAGTTTAATGGTCAGCAGAGGTAACCTCAGTGGAAAAGTTTAATGGTCAGCAGAGGTCACCTCAATGGAAAAGTTTAAAGGTCAGCAGAGGTCACCTTAGTGGAAGTCGATGAAACCAGGTGATTTCCGGCTTTTCTCTCTCTAAGCTGGCGTGATTTCAAGGAGGAAAGACGTGTTAGGGTGTTGCCCCCAATGTGCACAGTGTGACTATCTGTTTATTTATCTGTCTGTCTGTCTGTTTGTCTCTCTCTCTCTCATATTTAAGTTGTCTCTCTGATGTTTTTCTGTGACTGTCTTTTTAAATAAATCTTTTACATAAACATTGGTGTCCGAGTGAGTTTATCAGCAAGCAAAAAGAATATGTGTTCACAGCGACGACAATAGAGGTGTGTACAATGCTTTATACACCCATCAGTAAGTGAAATTGCAACAGTTGGAGTCGGACTCGTAAGAATGCTAGGACTCAGAGTCGGAGGCAGAATTTTTAATCTCCGAAGAATCACCAGACAGTCTAAATATTGGAAGACTTTAAAATAAGGAGTCAGAGTCGGATATTTTAGAATTTAAGGAATCAGAGTAGGAACTTTTGGAATCCTAGGAGTTAGAGTCTGAGTCAGACTTTATGACATTTCAATTCCGCAACCCTATCAGCAAGTCTTTTTCTTTTTAAAATCTGTTCATTCTTTCGGAGTGTTTGGTCCATTACAGGAGAGGAGGCGTACAACAATAGAGGAAGATACAAACGAGTGAACTAAAAGTAGGACCTAAAGACATGTTGGATATAAGAAAGACTATGAGACCGGATGAAATATATCTTAAAACATTGAAATGAAAGCTTTATCAATGCAATAAGTAAATCTAATATATAAAGTCAAGTCAATCCCCCCTACAATAGTGCTCAATAGCTTTTGTAACAAACGGTAGATATAGAAATATGTTTCGTTAGTAAGATAAGGCACATATTGCTCTGTGTTGTTTGAAAGAAATTTTTTACTTTTGTTCGTTTTCTTCAGTTTTAGTATTGGGTTAGTGCAAAAACAATGGCGTTTTTTGACGTTCAACTTCAAAAGACCATAACTTCTTTTATATCAAACTTTATTAATCAAAATAAGAACCATTAGAATCAACACATTTTTGAACTGGAACAAGAATATCGTGCGGATTTCAATTTTGCCTATGCTGTCGAAAAGTCTGCAAAAACAATAAATGAAGAGATTACAAATGGAAACGAATAACACGATTATGACCTATAACAACCTATATTTATAAATAAATTAATTCAGAACACATATATAAATATAACCTATGTGAGAAAACGCCATTGTTTTTGCACCAACCTAATACTTAGTCCTATTCAATATTTGCTTCTTTTCTGTTCACTTTAAAAGGAAGTGAGTTTGGTGATAATTTTCCTAAAGCAAAAAAATCCTTACGCGCAGACTATTTATACTGCTTTTAAATGTGATGAAAGGTGATGGCAATCTCTGTAAACATTTTCACTTTCAGATTCGAAATGTGGAATGTATGTACATATGTTCCTCGATTTTCCCAAGCAGCGCCGATACACGGGTCCTGCTAATAAGTGTATAGAATATGAACAGTGAGAGAGGATAACTAATTTGTGAGCAAGAAGTGTAAGACAATGGAGATGGATTAGAACTCAAATGTGGAGAAAGTATATCTGGATGGCGAAAACTATTGAGGTTGCTGAGAAGTTTTGTTACCTTGGTGATACCATTGGAGCACAGGATGGAGCAGGTGCTAGTGTGATTGCAAGAATTAGAAGTGGACTTGCCGGCAGGGTTGCGGAGTTGGAAGGCATAAAGTCTGACTCTAACTTCAACTCCTAGGGTTCCAAAAGTTCTTACTCTGACTCCTTTAATTCCAAAATACCCGACTCCAACTCTGACTCCTTACTAACCTGCAGAGTGTTACCACTTTCGACAAAAGAAAAAGTCTATCAGGCATGTGTATGCAATTTGATAATGTATGGAAGTCAAACCTGGTTAGTGAGGATTGAAGATATGCGTTGCATGGAGAGAAATGATATGAGAATGATATAATGGATGTGTAATGTGACAGGGCTGCTCAGGCATTTTTGTAGGCCAGGGTGCGTTTATCCTAGTGTGCTGGCGTCTCAAAATCACACCTGACCTTGTGTCAAACCTCCTGGCAAGGAAGTAAGTAATATGATACTGTCCTCCCAGGCTAGCAAAAATATGCGACTGGATTTAATAACAATATTTAAATTGCTTGGATTAAAAAAATTTCAATTTTCAGGTAAAATGTTGACAAGATGAATTTGTTGAGAACAGCTGTGTATTGAAAAATCATTTTAACCATGAAATGTATTTTGGGTCAGATTTTATTATTGAAATGAGAACAGACGACCGTTTGAGCTTGACTAAAATGTATTCTATGTTAATTAACATTGGCTAGAAAATAGGCCGGCACTTATAATTTTATAGAAATCACAATAAAATATATGTTACAAAAATGCCTCTAAATAAACAATTGGTCAACTCACATTTTTAGTCGATCATCACTTAAAAATAATCAAAAAAGTACAAAAATAATTTTCTTAAATATTGATTTGTTTCTTGTGACATGTCTGTTTTATATGATTACACAAAAAGAGACTGCTGTTCTGGTGGACTCTTTACTGCTAGATTACTTATTTAAAAATATATTTATTACTAGCATGCCCGGGGGTCAAGGACAGCAAAGCAGAAAGGTTAAAATGTGTGTGTAACATTTTTCTTTAAAAACTTCTCTCTCTCTACCTCTCTCTAGACCCCTTTCTATCTTTCTATCTCTATCTCTATCTCCTGCACCCTTTCTCCTTCTGCTCCCCAGTCAAGAAAGATTTCTCCTCCTCTGACAGAACAGATACTACACTTTGATATTAGCCTGAAGGCCAAGAAAGTTTATCTTAGTTCGAGTTTCAGACCAAAGGTCAATGGAAAAGAAAATCGCTCTAAATGTGGACACATCCCTGACTAATTTTGTTCCGGTGAGAATAATGAATAGTACAAAAAATGTGTTCATATTCTGTCTGTGGCAATGCTGATAAAGAATATATCGGCTTTGTGATAGTCTTATTTTTGACTTTATGCTGGACACACAGACAGAGAACTGCCTTTTTATATAATAAATGTTCGAAAAATAATGTCCGATTTTTCCACTCACTTATAAAAAGTTGATTAAGATTTCTATTTTTGCAGTGTTTTATACAAAATATTTGACATGTTTAATAATTAGTGCTTACACTTTAGTACTTTCTAATAGTTTCTTTCCAAATATATAATTTTTTAAGGTTTATAAACAATTATTAACGAAGATGGAAAAAAAGCAATTTATTTATTTATTTATTTGTTATGCCTCCTTGGGCATCTCCCCTTTAACTATCTTCTCAATTCAACTGTTAAAAAAAACAAAAAAAAAACTCTTAGTACAGTATCGATATCCAGATCAAATTCTGTTAGATATTTCATTTGATAACTTCCAAAAGTGCCCCCTTAATTTCTCCCTCCTACCACTTCGTCTGAATTCATCCAACCTCATCTTAAACTGATCCATGCTATTGCTGTTCTTAATCCGATAAGCAATGCTTATACTTTTCTTTCATAAGTTCAAATTCTGGTTCAATGCTTCCCAAACAGCCGCCAATATGAACCGAGCATGGTGAAGAAGAGGCCACACGTGATCGGAAAATATGAAGATGGTTTCAGAAATTCCACAGTGAGAATGAGAGCCTTGAAGATAAAGTAGAAGACGGCCATTCACTTTTGACAATGAATATTTACACACAATTCTCCAATCTATAATAAAGAGCAATGTGGACTATTGTTCTCATCTCGGATGTTATTCTTACAACTTTTCGGCCGATGTAACCTCTGACCTTTTTCAGGTGCAATTTATCGAACACGGTAATCTTTCTGTTGAACTTGGGAATCTGTACGGAATTTTGAACGGAACCCTTTATTTAATTCACAATTGCGGACCCGTGGCATAACTGATAGAGTGCTAAGTAATAATCAGTTCTAAGTGACAGTCTTCTGGAGGTTGAAGGTTCAATCCTCAGTACGGCGATACTAAGAATACAATTACAAATTACAAAAGACTTCTACCCGATCATGGCGACATGGCAGGTTACCCCTCGTGGATTATATAAAGGGTTCCGTTCGGAATTCCATATAGATTCTGAAACTCGACAGAAAGATTCCTGAGTTCAACAAGATTCACCTGAAAAAGGTCGGAGGTTACATCGGCCGAAACGTTGCGAGAATAACATCCAAGGTGAACACAGTAGTCAGAATAATACAAATTATCAATCCTCATCTGAAAAATTCCAAAACACAAAGAGCAATGTTTATATATATATATATATATATATATATATATATATATATATATATATCCGTCCCGTCACACAAAAGTCTTCCCAACGAACAAGGAAAGGCAGAACATAAATTTAATTCTAATAATCAGACGTTTTCTTTCTGCTTTCTATGTCGATTTATATGTTTTTTGTTTTTGTTTTTTTAAATTTTCCAGCTACAGACGTTTTTTTTTCTTTTTATAATTTTCTTTTGAAAAGTTAAGTAAGCGACGATAGTTCAATTACATTTTCAACCATTTCACTTCTGCTAACGTTAAAAAGTCCAGCGTCATTTTTTTGAATGTCTAGTCGCCCTGGCTACCTCCCAATAATCAAAGAAAATAATAAAACAAAGTCAATGGTTGTTGTTTTCTTTCATTAGGTCATCTCACGATAGTTTAGCCCCTAATTATCATTTTGATACCATTCTCCCAGGTATTGTCACCTCTTTTTGAGGGTAGTGTAGTATCTGTTCTGTTGTCATGAGATCATTCTCCCAGGCATTACCTCCTCTTTGGAGAAGGGGAAATATATGTTCGTTTGTCAGGATACCATCCTCCCAGGCTAGCAAAAATATGTGACTGGAGGGAGCAAATATTTGCTAGTATGAAAAATTAAATTATTGATGTAATTCTGTGGTTTTATATGAATATTAGTGCGAACACTGGCAAAGCACAATTTTATTTCAGCAATTTTTTGATGGAGGGTGTACACTAGTTGTTAAATAAAGCCCATATCAAAGTGTCAAAGAAATGTCTACGATATCCGTATTTCAATGGAATTCGACCAAATTGCTAATGTGAAAAATTTTGATAAATGGATCCTTCATGAAGTCAATGAATAACTGTTTCTGCAATCGGTCATTATTTTCTGACCAACCCAATATATTTAAAAAGCAGAATCAAAATCTTGTTATGCTTTTAATTGGTTTACTTTACAAAATCAAAAATGATGTCTGTGGCAAAATGGGAAGTTTAGTTTAGGCAATTTCTCTGCGATTGACCAGAGGTGCCTTTGCTGTATATCAACAGCTGAGTAACAAGGAGAAGGAAGATCCAATTAAAATCAAGGTGTCTGCCATTAATCCCCGTTTTATTATATGGCAAGATTTCAGTTGCCTCTGAGTTTTCAGGAAGATATTCATTTGAGACATTTTGGTATTTTGACTCATAAGTGACGTCTTTAACTGTGGCGACATTTCGAGTAGATGCTATTTCTTTAGATTTATGGTATTCACTTCTAATGCCATTGGTTAAAACTAAATGGTTTTCACTAGGTTTTAAGTTTTTCTCTTGTGACAATAAAGAGAAACACTTACCAGCTTAAAAGAGAATGAGATGCTCGTGACTGCCCATCTGCCAGAGTAAAAAAAGGGCTTCTCTTCACAATTGTAGACTTTTATAGTTGGGACTGGTCTTGTGGAGACTTACTGAGATAAGTGAAACGACTGATGGAAAACAGGGAGTTGATGCTCAGAGAGCAGAGAGAAGAGTAGAGAGAAATAGACTATGGGCTCAAAGGAAAAAAAACCTCTAGATTTTTTACTCTATGACCTCGGTTGGGGGTGGAAGAAAAAATGGTGGCAAATGTATGCCAATCGACTCCTGAACATTATTTTTTTTACATAAGCATAAATGTTGCGAATTTTTTAGAATGGCAGCCATATTTAAAGATGGCCAACAATCATTCAAATAGAACATGACGACTTCCTTAAACCATAGTAGCACCCACACCAATTAATATGCTAATATTTAGTTTAGTACATTTTATTCCCAATTAAATTCTTCATCATTTAATATATAGATATTGGACTTAATATCTATAGTCTTTTTCAGAGTTGAGAATATTTGTAGAAAAAAAGCTTTTTTTTTAGACATTTCTTTTTATACTGCTTCAGTATTTTATACGTGTTATGGTACTTACCTTACATGAACTGTGGTGATGTTGGAAAGTTGGATTGCCTTTGTAACCTTTTTTTTTCTTACAGTTAGACTACAGCTTTTTCATCACTTTCTTTTAGCAACTTTTAATTTAAACTTGACTTTGGCTAGAGTGGAGATAATAGATCTGATGGATTGTTTTGTTATATTTGTTGCATGATTTTTATGGTGATACATGTTTTTTTTAGTGGGGGAGGGTTACTTTCATATAAAAGCTTCCATCATTTGCCAAAGGAAGGTCCCTATTTATTTGCCTCCCCACGAGGCAAAGTTTGATACAAAGTGGGGAAAATCTAGCTCTAGAATGGGCACTCTGGATTGGGACAGAAATTAAAATTGCCTCAATCTAGAAAGATTTTTTCTTCACTGACCGAGAACAAAAATGATATCTACACTTTGTTATGCGGTCTACACCTCATGTTGCAAGCAACACGGTACATGAAAAAAGTCGACTGTTCCCTATTACTTATCGTTGCTTTGGTCCACAAACATTTTGGTCAATGGATAAAATGATCAAATTCACTGAAAATAATTTTCATTTTTCAATTTAAATTTTTATTCTCTTCAAAAGAACTTTACTTAAAGATTATAATTTTCGAAATCTTTTTTTCACTTCACTTTTATCTGTCAATATAAATTGCCTGAGGAACGGTATGATTAGACGTACTTGTACCTTTTAATTACGATTTTGTCATGTAACCTCTTTTTGCGGATGTAGTTGTGAACAAGTGTTCTAAGTAGATCAGATATCATTTCTTTTTACCTGGGAGTGTTGCTTTTTATAATTAAAAAAAATAAAAAATCGAAAATATTGATTTTTACACCGGACAAAAAAATTAATGTATATTTTTGAATACATAATTCTGCTTTGAAAATAGATTTAAATGACATTTTTTAGAAATGATGTCAATTGTAAGCTTACTCACATATTTTTAATTAATTTAAAATTTTATTTTACTAATTTCATGTATTGGCCAAAACGTCCTAGATTCTATGCTTTTGTATATGTTTTCTTTTACTGAAAACGGTCTAGGAACCTTCAACAAAAAAATGACCTTGGCTTTGTTTTAGTAGTGCAATGACCTTGGTGCAGGGTCTGCTTATCAAAAAAGGTTTCCTATGCTTTAGAAGATGAGAACTTTCTTTTTCAACTGAGATTTACTAATATTCATTATTAGACACATCAACTTTGGAAAGTATTTTCGGCTATAATACTCTGGCAAAATGTCCCCTGTACTATAGAGTTTTAAATGTGAACCTTTAATTTTCTTGTACGCTTTTGTTTAGATGTTTCTGCTTTAAACAAGCAGAAACATCTAAACAAAAGCGTACATTTTCTTTTGGCTTTTTCACGATGACAAATATTTCGCCCATTAAAACATTTACTAGATTTTCTGAATGGTCGATTAATACTCATTTCATGCAATGTTTTCAAACTCTTTTTTAAATTTCTTCTTTTTTTTAAAGCAAAGAGGATCTTCCAGGGTGAAGGAACAATTGGTCTTATGTTCGGCTCTGTCGGGTTTATACACTGAGTACATGATAGAGTTTGAATTTCGCTGTGAGGCTCACCATATAATTTTAGTAGATTTGGCGGAGTTAAGTTATTATTCTATATAATAAAAGTGAATGTATATGTGTCCGGCTTGCTTCAATAATCATGTTATAATTGTGGTACTAGGACACTGAACGTTGCATATACGTAATTCAGCCACGCATGTAAGAGAATGTGAAAAGGTTGAAAACCCGATGAAAGCAAAACAACCCGTACTCCATAAAAATGAATAACACATCGTATCACAAATTATAATCATATAATTGTATAAAACAACCAAGACAAATTAACAATACATAACAAGTATTTATTTTTCAAAAGATCAACTAATATTCTTTCCACACAAACAGAGTTCTTTATAAGAGGCTGGTTTAGTTATTCCGAGAAGTTGATCAGTCAGGATAAGAATTAAAAGTCCAAATATAGCAATTAAGAAGGCTTATAGCATTTATGGAAAATGAAAATAGGAAAGTCTTTTTCCTTACGTAATTCGAGGAAAACAAATGAGAAATCCTTCTTCTCCCACGGGAGATCGAGATATGAAGGTAAATGTGTTGAAATCGCGGGGAACGATTGAATGACATCATTTAACACGACAATATATAACAATATGAAAGTCCAATTTTAGAACGAATTAATATGGTATTTTTTTTGTCCTTATGTCGTAAACACATACCTTTTTGGTTTGACGGCGGAGGGAAGGATATTTTAACAGAATTTTAGATTCTGTGGGCCGTTCTTAACGAGCTGTTTTTAGGGTCCCAAGATATACTTAATCTCGACTTCGGAGAGGTAATATGAGTGACTGGTCTGTCATAGTAAATTTTGTTGGACCAGGTTTTTTCTTTTGATGTCCGGTAGACAGCAGTATTAAACGTCGCTGTACTTCTTAGCCATTAATTTTCGAATTCCACTTTTCCTATTTTTGATTTTGTGTGCGGGTATAAATTGTTCGATATGACAGCTGGGTGAGCTGCCAAGCTCCTAGACGTTCGCTCTCAACGCTGCTCGACGACCTTCTCCCCGAGTTTCTTCTTGCCTCGATTTTCCCGCTTTTCTGGCCTCTCCTCTGCATAGCAACAGTATTCTCCCATTTGATTTGTTGAATCCTCCGTCCCCGCAAATGCGTGGACTGAATTCTGAAAGCCTGTCTGTCGAACTTCCTGTTGACCCCCTTTGACATGGTGTTTCCCGCCTGCACCCCTTTTCCCTATGCGTAGGGGAACATGTGCCAACAAGTCCCCTGTTCCTTTTTATGCTTTATGGGGCAAAATATGAGGATATAACAATCACATATAAAAATTTAATTTTTGTAAGCAAAGAAGCAGAGACTTAATTTTAATAATATCTGGTAATAATAAAAAATAAAGGAAAGAATAATCATGTATGCAAATTTCATTTCATGAGAAAAGAAAGGAAAGAATTATTTCTTTCACTTTTAATATAGACACAAAAATATTATTATTATTATTATTATTATTTGCAGTAGTAGCAGTATTTTTAGTAGTAATGATATTATTGTTATTGATAGTATTATTAGTAATTTAATTTTGTTTTCTTTTTCTTATCAATTAGTTTTATCTTCTTATCGATTTGTTTTGTCTTCATTTTCATATCGATTTGGTTCATTTCAATGATTTAAAATAGTTAAATAAATTACGAAGCGATAGCGAGCAAACAAAGACGGCTAGTTTAGAACATTTCGTTTTATCTAGAACTGGTGAAGTATTTATATTCGTTCCAATCAATAGTACGGATGTTTCAACATACTTTCTTAAACCAGAAATTATAGTATTGTTTTCAATTTCACAGAAGTGTTTTCTACTTGGCATCAAGAAAATCAATTATTTAAACATTTTAGATGCGTCTCTGCATATCTATGAGAGCCTCTGTCCGTCAATTGTTCTGTCACACTTCAGTTTGATATAACATTGGAATTACTAAAAGCACTGATTGAATGAACAAATCTTATTTAGATATGTTCAAGCTTAAATTTGAAATAGCTTTTCCTTTGGTCTGCCACGTTTAAGTTTGAAATAGCATTTTCTTTAGTCTATTATACGTAAGTATGAAATAGCATTTTCGTTGGTCTGTCATGCTTAAATTTGAAATGGCCTTTTCTTTGATCTGCCATCCTTAAGTTTGAAATATCATTTTCTTTAATCTTCTATGCTTAAATTTGAAATGGTATTTTCGTTAGTCTGTCATAATTGGACATAGCATTTTCGTTGGTCTGTCATGCTTAAGTTTGAAATATCATTTTCTTTAGTTTGTCATGTTTAAGTATGCAATAGCATTTTCGTTGGTCTGTCACGCTTAAGTTTGGAATAGTATTTTCTTTAGTCTATCATGTTTATGTATGAAATAGCATTTCTGTTGGTCTGCCATGCTTATATTTGAAATAGCATTTACTTTATTTTGAGACATTTTCATTCTGATTCATATTCAAAAGTACAAAAAGATTTTATGATATTCTCTATCAGATTTGAAATGTATAACTTTTGTAGCCTTTTGAAAGTCTTATGAAACTCAATATCTTTTCTTTGTTCCAATGCAGGTATAGAATTAGAATATTTGGTATTCTGTTTTATCAAGATTAGCAAGGAAGTGTAAGCCCTTTTTACCAAGGGACATAACTCGGAAAAATATTCTCCCCAAAGGGACATAACTCTGGTCCCTACATAGGTATTAATCCAAATTCCTACCAGTTTTGAATTGTTTTTTTTAAACACCAGCAGACATTTTAGAAATATTTTTGCTTGGATTTTTGCGATGATTATTATTTTTATTGTTATGCATGATTGTTCTGGATGTTAAAAAATTGATGTCACAGAAAGCAGTTCATCGGACTTAAGTATGAAGGAAATACACACATGATCAACAACACAGCATATGCAGGGAAAAAGGAAACCATCTATCCTTATGAAACGAAGAATTATAAACAAAGAATAACAGTGGAGAGTAAGACGTCTCAAGAAGCATCACATATGTTGGGCGACAATGGCCTCCTAAGTACATCAAGTGTAGAATTTGATACAATATGGAAACCATTAATTATAAATAGTAGATTATAACACCATTAAAAAAAAGGAAAAAAGAAAGTAAATAAATTTAAAATAAAACTAATAATATATGTGTGTGTGTGTGTGATAATTTCAAGGCTGCGTCTCTAAAATTTTTTAAATGTCAGATTGTGTAGATTATTCACCACATATATAAAAAAACTGATATTTTGGTAAAACTGTTCAATAGTAAGTAATTTTTTCTGTAAATTTGAAAATTCATTTTGCCTACAACATTCAGATTTGTAATTACCTATGCTCTGATTGTATAGCTATGAAGAAACAGCTGTTATTTAAAAAAATTAAAACCAATTTTGCTTGATACAAGACTTTGTTTTTATTGAAAACTATTTCAATTATATATATATATATATATATATATATATATATATATATATATATACTATAATTGTTCACATGGACCCATGGTACAACAGATAAAATGCCAAATGATGTTCTAAGTGACAGTCTTTTGGGAGTTAAAGGTTCAATCCTCAGTACAAGCGATACTAAGAATTCTATTAAGAATTACTTAAGACTTCTAACCGGTCAAATCTGATGAAACAAGAGCAAGCTACCCCCGTGGGTTAAATAAAGGGTTCAGTCCGAAATTTTGTACAGATTCCTGAGTTCGTCAAGACGCACCTGAAGAAGGTCGGAGGTTACATCGGCCAAAACATTGTGAGAATGAAGATGAATAATCCAACCAATGCACACATTTAATATGGAAAAAACATCATTGTGGCATGTCGACCAAAACGTAGTCGAAAAAAAAAAATAGAAATGTTTTGTACAATAGTCTGAATGCAAATAATTTTTAATCTTTTACCAAATACAAAAAGAAATCTAAAATCTCAAAATATTTTCTAATCAAATTTTGATATCCAACTTTTTCGAATGCCGTCAATGCTATCACATTTTCTGCACTAAAAACATGAGGAGATCAATTACATGAACAGATGTTAATTTCTTTCTATTTGTAGAATTGGAGATTTTTTACGTTGCCTTGTCACTAAAATCTGTTTTTTTTGCTTGAGTGACTATCATCTATAACTGCCATCTTTTTCTTTTTGTCAGAGGATTTTTCACGGCATTTAAATGCAGTTAAATTCAATAATCATTTTCTGATGTTTGCAATATAAGCACATCTAAAAGAAAAACTGATTAAAAATTAAAATATTGCCATCTGAAAAAAGACGAAATGAAAGTTAAGTTTTATATAAGAACTTTGCAGGTTTCAGTTGTTTTTTCTTTTGTGAAACACATTCCCACAGATTGCTTACTCATTGCCATCTTTAAATCCAATGTCAACATATACTTGCTACAAACTGTCGTCATAAGTATTCAAATTGTGTCCATTTCATTCATCATTTTCAATCTTCGCATAATATTCTTCATAATTCAATTAACACTCCATCAATCTCACTAACCCCTATCCTCATTTAGTGTTTGCCCTTGATAAGCGGTCACTCATTAATAAAAATAATTCATTTTGAAAATCGCAAATAAGAATTAGAAGGACACTTTGCAATGAATTTAGTTTTTAGTATTATTTGGAAACATTTGTGATAAGCAATTTATTTTGCTTTAACTACGTATTCAATGTACTTCTTTAACAATGATGTAATCCTCCCAGCCTAACAAAAATATGTGACTGGAGGGAGCATATATTTGCTAGCCTTTAAAAAGTTGATTTAGGTTGCTACTTTTTACCCATTTCTTTATTATGTTTGAATTGATGTTTTGAAAGGTGTTTCAAAATATGACATAAATCATAAATCTATGAGGTCATGCTAAAGCTATAATTATTTTGTTAAGCTCTATTTATAAGAAAGTCAAAATAAGTCAGTTGGTAGAACCT